>JBAKBP010012708.1:0-66193 GCA_037953745.1 Lithodes maja
GCCCTGCCACTAACGTGGCAGGACTAGGAAGTTAGTAGGGGACATATGGGTTAGTAACTGAGGGGAGGATAAAGTTATTCATTTACAAACGCAGTCAGTCGCGGGTTTGATGCGAGATATTTGTCTAGGCGGAATTTAAATGAATCAACGGTGCTGCAGTCTATAACGTTTCGGGGAAGCCCATTCCACAAGTTGACAACTCGATTGAAGAAGAAATTCTTAGATTCGTGCGAGTTAAAAGATTTACCAATAATTTTGCAACCGTTTCCCCGTGTGTAATTAGATTGGTCGATAGTGAAGTACTTACTACAGTTCATATTGTCGATGCCTTTGATGATTTTGAACACTTGAATTAAGTCGCCTCTTAATCTGCGCTGGGTTAAAGGAAATAGATTTAATTCTCTAAGACGCTCTTCGTATGGTTTGTTCTTTAGGCTAGGTATCATTTTGGTAACTCTACGTTGAACTCGTTCTAGCTTGTTTATATCTTTTTGGTAATAAGGGCACCAGGATTGAACGCAGTATTCCAGAAGAGGGCGGACTAAGGAATTGTAAAGGGTTAGGATAACTTCTTTGGATTTATGCTCAAATGACCTGCCTATAAAGCCAATTATTTTGTTTGCCTTCTTAACAACTTCTGAACATTGTTGACTCGGTTTTAGGTTACTCGATATTGTTACTCCCAGATCAGTTTCTCTGTTTACATTCTTAAGCTGAGTGCCATTCATCGAATAGTTTGCTTTCTCATTTAGGTATCCGACATGTAGTACTTTACATTTATCCGCATTGAAACTCATTTGCCAAATTTGGGCCCAACATGACAATTTATCTAGATTGTGTTGCATATCATCAACTTGTTCTTTTGAGAGTACGCTATTTGCAATTTTTGTATCGTCAGCAAATTTTGAGATTGTGCAGGTGAGACCCTCATCTATGTCGTTGATGTAAATTAGAAAGAGAATTGGTCCTAGTACCGATCCCTGGGGTACCCCGCTACTTACATTGGTCCATTTAGATGCCTTACCGTTTATGACTACTCTTTGCTTTCTGTTGTTGAGCCAATTTTCTATCCATTTCAACACACCGTCTTGTATTCCATGCGCTTTTAGTTTTAGCAGTAAACGTTTGTGGGGAACTTTGTCAAAGGCCTTTTGAAAATCAAGGTATATAATATCTACAGCTTTACTCTCATCGTAGAGGTTGAGGATATCGTGGAAGAAGTCTAAGAGGTTTGTTAAACAGGAACGTTTTTTACGAAAGCCGTGTTGAGTATCTTTAAGTATGTTATTTTCCTCTAAGTGATTTACGAGTCTGTCTCGTATGACCGTTTCTAGCATTTTACATACAACTGAGGTTAAGCTAATTGGACGATAGTTACTGGGTAGGGATTTGCTGCCTTTTTTGAATATCGGTGTTACGTTGGCTAGCTTCCACTGATCAGGCATAGTTCCAGACTGCAAGGATTTATTGAATAGTAATGTCAGTGGTTTGGAGAGCTCATTCTTAGCTTCCTTTAGAACTCTAGGCGAGATTGTATCAGGTCCTGGCGTTTTATTTACTTTGAGTTTATCTAAACAATTCAATACTTCTCTCTCTGTAACGGTGATATTGCTTAGAACATCTGAATTATCAATCTGAATCGGCGATGGTGTAGGGATATCACTGAGGTCTTCGGTTGTAAAAACTGATGCAAAGAAGGTATTGAGGGCATTACTCATTTGTACTTCGTCTTTGGTGTATTCTCCTTTTTCATCGACTAACGGTCCAACAGTTGAAGTAACTACTTTTTTCTTTCTGATATAACTATAGAATTCTTTCGGGTTTGTTTTACTTTGATTCGCAATATGTAACTCTAAGGTCTTTTTACTTTGCTTAATTAACTTTTTGGCTTTGCGTCGTAGCTCTACAAATTTCACCCGTTCTTCGTCATTTTGTGAGGATTTTAATCTATCATTAGCAAATTTTTTAGCAAGCAGGCAGTTTGAAATATCTTTATTCCACCATTTGGGCTTATTATTATGGCCTGGACGCCGTATTTTCGATGGTATGCAGTCTTGCACTGCTTTTAGGTAAGTGGTTTCGAATAACTTCCAAGATGTATTTATGTCGTTATTGTTAATTAAAAAGCTCCAGTCAGTTTCTTTAAACATAGCTCTAAGTTTATGGAAGTTTGCTTTCTTGAAATTAGGGACTTTTTCGATGCTACTATTTGGTTCGTTACTAGTAAACTTTAAAGTGAAAGTTATCGTACGATGGTCGCTGTTACTGAATTCATCACCAACATTCAAATTCTCTATCAATTCTTCTTTTGTTGCAAGTACAATGTCAAGAACGTTATTACCACGGGTCGGCGTTCGAACAAATTGATAAAGCGAACTCTCTTGCAAGTTCGTATACAAGTCATGTCCGGAGTGTGAAGTAAGAGTATCGCCCCACTTGGTCACAGGTAAATTAAAGTCGCCAAAAATTACGGTATCTTGTGAGTTACTTACATCTGCAATTTGTTCGTAAATTTCTCGGTCAGTTTGCACTGATTGAGCTGGAGGTCTGTATATTAACGCAAGTATTATTTTTGTACCTTTATTATTCTTTATTAGCACAAAAGATGTGTCGACGTTCACAATTTGAGGTTTTGACACGAGGGTCGGGTTAAGACTTTCTTTGATATAAAATAAAACGCCACCTCCATTTTTATTTATTCGGCTGTTCTCAAACATTACATAACCGGGAAGTGAATACTCTGCTAAAAAGTCTCTATCTTCTGTATTGAGCCAAGATTCTGTTATGCCAATCACATCATAATTTTCTGTAAACACTAGTTCCTCTAAATCTGAAAATTTATTGCGTATGCTACGAGCGTTTGCATAGAAAACCTTTAAAGTTGCGGTTTTAGAACTCGCATTACGTTCTTTCATCGAATTTTTGGTTCTGGTCGGATCTACATTTACATTCATGGCTGTCCTCGGTCCTCGGTCGTTATCCCTGACGGTTTTGAATTTGGGTCGTGTTGGTGGAGATTTATCCAAATTCGCGGTTCTTGACGGATTAGTATTTAATTCCTTTGTAGGTTGCCGTCCTCGCTGTCTTCGGTCCTCCTTCCTGGTTGTCCTGTGCTGAGTCGATTTCTTCTCCGAAAATCCTTCACCGCATCGTTGAGAAGACGCCCAAAACGTGCTGCTCCCACCTGGTTCAGATGAACTCCATCGTCCGAAAACAAATGGTCATCGTAGTAGAAATTGTCCCAGGTGTCGACGAATCCCACGTTCTCCTTCCTACAGAGGTTTGCTAGACAACGATTTGTGCTGGTGGCTATGTTGTAAAATCGGCTCTCTACACCGAGCCGGGGGACGATTCCTGAGACGATGATCCTTGATGACTTCTCCTTAAACGACTTGATCAGCTGCTGGTACTTTAAAAGCAAATCTTCCGACCGGGTTCGCTGCACATCGTTGGATCCAACGTGGATGACGTACATTGTATTAGCAGGGGCCAGCTTTGATACTTCGTCAACTGCTGCAACTACGTCATCCACACCACCACCAGGGATACAAAAACGCTTCCTGGTCTTAGGTGCCCTGGCGCAAAACTCTGTGAGCTGACCACGTATCATCGAGTCTCCCACGAGCCGGACTTCTTCTATTTCCTCTTCGTCATCTGAGTCTGCGAGTATCTGGAAACGGTTTTGACACTCGGTAATCGGTATGTGTTTCCTGGTCTTGGGGCAAACGTTGTTCCTCACGACACGGAAGTTGTCTTGAGGGGGAAGAGAGTCACTATTTGTATCTTGAGTATCGGATACATCAGCTGAAGTGGCTACTGTAGGCGTTGAATTGTTGGCAGTTGACGTTGGGGCGTTGGTGGCTGCTGGAGTTGCGGTGACAATTGAAGTTTGTGGTACTCCAACGTTGAGTGTTACAAACTCTTGGAGTGATTCCAGCTTCATGGTGAGGACGTTGATCTTGTTGTAGGCTTCGTCTAATTTCACTGTAAAATTCTCTCGTTGCGTCTCAAAGGACGTTGCGGTCCATTTTTACAGAGAGCTACAGGCATAGTGCAGTAGTACTCCCATTGCAACATAGGCAACATACTGTATACTGTATTTTTATGCTGTTCTAATAAAATACTATACACGAATTTTCTACGTCTATACATGTATAAGGTCTATCTATCTATATATTCTACGTCTATAAACTCCTCAGGTCTATCTATCTATATATTCTACGTCTATAAACTTCTCAGGTCTATCTATATATTCTACGTCTATAAACTTCTCAGGTCTATCTATATATTCTACGTCTATAAACTCCTCAGGTCTATCTATTTATTCTACGTCTATAAACTTCTCAGGTCTATCTATATATTCTACGTCTATAAACTTCTCAGGTCTATCTATCTATATATTCTACGTCTATAAACTCCTCAGGTCTATCTATCTATATATTCTACGTCTATAAACTTCTCAGGTCTATCTATATATATATTCTACGTCTATAAACTCCTCAGGTCTATCTATCTATATATTCTACGTCTATAAACTTCTCAGGTCTATCTATCTATATATTCTACGTCTATAAACTTCTCAGGTCTATCTATCTATATATTCTACGTCTATAAACTTCTCAGGTCTATCTATCTATATATTCTACGTCTATAAACTCCTCAGGTCTATCTATATATATATTCTACGTCTATAAACTCCTCAGGTCTATCTATCTATATATTCTACGTCTATAAACTCCTCAGGTCTATCTATCTATATATTCTACGTCTATAAACTCCTCAGGTCTATCTATCTATTTATTCTACGTCTATAAACTCCTCAGGTCTATCTATCTATTTATTCTACGTCTATAAACTCCTCAGGTCTATCTATCTATATTCTACGTCTATAAACTTCTCAGGTCTATCTATCTATATATTCTACGTCTATAAACTTCTCAGGTCTATCTATATATTCTACGTCTATAAACTTCTCAGGTCTATCTATCTATATATTCTACGTCTATAAACTCCTCAGGTCTATCTATCTATATATTCTACGTCTATAAACTTCTCAGGTCTATCTATCTATATATTCTACGTCTATAAACTTCTCAGGTCTATCTATCTATTTATTCTACGTCTATAAACTCCTCAGGTCTATCTATCTATATATTCTACGTCTATAAACTCCTCAGGTCTATCTATCTATATTCTACGTCTATAAACTTATCAGGTCTATCTATCTATATTCTACGTCTATACACCTTTTTCATGTCTGTCTATCTATGTAATCTACGTCTAAGCTCCACAGATGTTATAAGAAAAAACGTTTCCATAATATCCAAGCCTATCCTCCACCCGTAATTACATGTTAGATATATTATAAGAGTATTATTGAGTGTAAAGACTGCCATCTTTACCCTGGTTTGTGTGAGAGAGAGAGAGAGAGAGAGAGAGAGAGAGAGAGAGAGAGAGAGAGAGAGAGAGAGAGAGAACGGGAGATAACGAAAGAGAGAGTTAGGAGAGAATTGAGAAAAGGGGGAATATTAATGGCGAAAATAAAAGCGAATTGCGAGAGGCTCTATAGGCAACAGGAATGGGACAGCTAGAGAGAGAGAGAGAGAGAGAGAGAGAGAGAGAGACAAATTTCTATCTATCTCTATCCTCAGGGTTCTGTCATGTGTCCAATTATCTTTCTAATAATTATGTATTCATGATCTCAACTGTACCTCTATTCCTATCCGGTCATATGCTGATGTCTCTATTGAACTAGTTTTTCACATCAACCCGGCACGCAATCACTCTAAAACTCGCGTAAAAGGGCCATAGAACGCCTTTCTTCTGATCTATCAATTATTTTTGACTGGGTCAGAGAAAATCTTGTTACTTTCAACGCCTCCAAGACCCAATTCCTTCCACTATCCCTCCATTGCAATCTTCCGGAAGACTACCGGTATCAATTATTCTTCAACAAGACACAAATCAACCCTTTATATTTTCTCAATATGCTAGGTGTATCTTTTTCATCTGACCATTATTGGAAAGATCATATTACCACTATTGCTAAAACAGTCCCCAAAGGTTAGGTGTGCTCAACCGTCTCCGTGGGGTCTTCACCCCCGCACAGCTTCTTGCTCTGTATCTGGTCACAGTGTGCCCCTGAATTGAGTATTGTTCGCATGTATCGGGAGGCTTCACTCATACCGCATTTCTCGAACGAGTAGAATCAAAAGCATTTCGCCTCAGCAACTCGCTTTCTCATATTAGTTCCCTACAATCTCTTTCTACACGCCACATTGTTGCATCTCTTTCACTCTTCTATTGCTATTACAACAATCAATGTTCTTCAGAGCTCTCTCAGTGCATAACCCCTCTTTTGTGGCGAGTGCGGCACCCGCCTTTCAACAGTCCCACTCATATTCTGTCCAGCTCTCCAACCCAAAAATTGGCAAATGTTCTCGGTCTTTCTTCTACTCAACAAGTGAACTCCCGGAACTCTCTCCCTCAATCAATATTTCCTTCTTCCTATGACTTAAACTGTTTTAAACTTGTGTCCAAGCATTTTGACCCCAACGTCCCTTGAATTTGGCTCTCTGTCACTCTTTTGACTTTGGGGGAGACACTCGTACAGGCAACTTGCTTAGTCTCCTTCATACACATAGAAAAATCAAATATCTATCTATCTATCTTATTCAACTTAATAAACATTTCTTGGGGGACTTCTGATATGTATTTTCATTGGGAGAAGTAGATTCCGAGTTGGTCTGCCGGATGCAGTGGTTGACCGGGCCACTATATAGGTAGTACAAAGTACAAAGGAGTACAAAGGAAATCAAGCAACAACAGGTCTAGTGACCCTTCTAGGCTGCTTGTCCTCCAAAACAATGAGGATCAAGTGTCCAAACAGTGGTTTAGAGTGGGTAAGGGAACATTGGAAAGGGAACTACTGCCCTGGAACTAATGTCCGTGGCAGGATTAGGAAGTTAGTAGGGGACAGATGGGTTAGTAACTGAGGGGGGGATAAAATAAAGTTATTCATTTACAAACGCAGTCAGTCGCGGGTTTGATGCGAGATATATGTCTAGGCGGAGTTTAAATGAATCAACGGTGCTGCAGTCTATAACGTCTCGGGGAAGCCCATTCCACAAGTTGACAACTCGATTGAAGAAGAAATTCTTAGATTCGTACGAGTCAAAAGATTTACCAATAATTTTGCAACCGCTTCCCCGCGTGTAATTAGATTGGTCGATAGTGAAGTACTTACTACAGTTCATATTGTGTGTGTGTGTGTGTGTGTGTGTGTGTGTGTGTGTGTGTGTGTGTGTGTGTGTGTGTGTGTGTGTGTGTGTGTGTTCTAAAGTAAATTTATATTCTATACCCTATTCTAAACAAGTAGGCCAAATCTCTTGTACATTAACCTCTATAACTCACAAACGACTAGAGTTAGGTGGTATAGCTGAGACTACTTCCACCCCCCGGACTCGAACCCTCAATCTTATGTGGAATCGATCGTACGCCTGTGTCCCCAATATGGCCGCCCCTGAGCTTAGATGTCCGAGGGCAGGGGGGAGAAAATAGAAACGATAACAGAGGGAGACTGAGGAAAGAAAAATGGAGAAAGTTGGAGAAGGGGGAATACTGATCAGAAGGGGAGTGAAGAGAGAGACAGAGAGAGAGAGAGAGAGAGAGAGAGAGATTTACATAGATACACTGGCCACACAGACATTACGATCCCTGCGAGGTGGCCAGGACTTAATCCTAGTTGAGATAGCAACTCTAAGAGAAAGTTAAAGAAAAGCATAACAAAGGTGAAGGCGCTATCCCCACCCTCCGCTCCCTCCGGCAATACGAGAGAGTACGAGAGAGAGAGAGAGAGAGAGAGAGAGAGAGAGAGAGAGAGAGAGAGAGAGAGAGAGAGAGAGAGAGAGGTGGGGGGGGGGGGGCACATTGAAAAAAAAATGGTATGATTATTATTATTATTATTATTATTTTTTTTTTCCATTGTACCTACACATGTGGTCGTATGGTCTTGCTGCTGAGCTGGGCTGAGTTCAAATCCCGATGTGTCAAGGGAAGATATTTTTCGAATTTGTGTTGTACTTTGTTTTAGTACATTGTCACATAACCAGCGACACGCCGTAAACATCCCTGTGTTGTTTCCAGTGCTTTAATAGTGTATGGATATTCCCATTTTTAAAATATGCAATGGGAGATTGTAATCATTATACAATCGGATGCCATAGTTTCTAGCCCATTCATAAATATTCGTGGGCTTAATTCTAATTATGGAAGTATATCTCTGGAAACGAATCTATGAATATAATTTTCTATATATCAGCTACAAAGATATATATATATATATATATTTGTATATACTGTAATTATATATGCTATGTATTTAAAGCAAGTTCTATCTAATAATTAATCCAGATAGTTATAATTAATCCAGATAGTTATAATTAATCCAGATAGTTATAATTAATCCAGATAGTTATAATTAATCCAGATAGTTATAATTAATCCAGATAGTTATAATTAAATAAAGAAAAGCATATGGAGTCCAATAGTTATTATGGGTTATTATGAGTGGGTTAGAGAGTGGCATCCAATGAGTGACGTGAGGTGGTGAGTCGACTTGATGAGGCAGTCTCGACGTAGTTTGGGAAAGCCGAGACGCATCAAGCTAATCTGGGAGGCAGCCAAGACACCGCTGGTCTCAAAAGTACAGCCAGTTGCATTACTAATCTTATCTTGAATCAAAAGTACAGCCAGTTGCATTACTAATCTTATCTTGAATCAAAAGGCCAGTTGCATTACTAATCTTATCTTGAATCAAAAGTACAGCCAGTTGCATTACTAATCTTATCTTGAATCAAACTTCCACATAAAATCATGTAAAGCGATTGAATCTGCAGGCTATAAGAAAGCTTATGTCTCACACACACACACACACACACACACACACACACACACACACACACACACACACACACAGCTGACTCGAGAGGAAGCGGTCCACAGGCTCCAGCTGATTCTACTTACATGGTTGCAGGCGGGAGTGAGCTATATTATATATCTTATTCATGTGTAAAGGGGACTCCAGGGATTAGGATGATCATATAAAACAAGTAAACTTCGGCTGGCAAGTGAGAAGTGAGAAATTAGTGACTAATACTATAGGGTGTGAGTGAACAATCCGAAGAGACCGCACAATATTGTTGTTTTCGGCGCGGGAAGTTCTCGGCTCAGTATGGTGGGTAAAAGTATATGGCCTATGTAAGTATTACCCAGCACAAGAGGCAAGATATTTGGTGCCAACTTCAAGAGGAAATAGGTGGGGAAGATGGTGAATGAAGGTGACGAGGGGGCTGTGGGGGGGAGGGGTGATAAAGGCGGGAGTGACGAATCGGAGGGAGAGCCGGATTTTCCCGGTTTCATGACAACATGGACGACTGAGGACACGGGTAAATTTTGCTTCATGCTGTTGAACAAAATCAAGAACTTGGAAGACAGAGTGACCGGCTTGGAGATAGTTAAGAAGGAAATTGTTACAGAGAATGGTGAGTTGAAGAACAGGTTGGAGTCAGTGGAGAGAGAAAAGGCAGTGATAATGACTAGGCTAGACGCCAGTATCTCTGAGGGTAAAAATGCTTGGGGCATGACTAGAGACCAAGTGGTAAAAGATTTAGACAGTGTAATTAAGGCACACAGTGACGAATTCAGGAAGATATTGGATGAACAGAAACAGCAAGATGTTAGGATAAAGGACCAGGTAAAAAGTATGGTTAAGCAAGGCATCCACGAAAACTCTCAGGCCATCCAGGAAGAAAGTCGTAGGGCTAACTGCCTCATAATATCAGGGGTGGAAGAAAAGGAGGAACTAGACTGGACAAAACGAAAAGAACAGGATGAAGGTCGCATCAACAAGATTCTGGAATCTATTAAAGATGAGGACGACACCTGGAAGGAGGAAATATCAGACATGTTTAGGCTGGGAAAATATACAAAGGAATACAATAGACTGGTAAAAATCGAATTTAAGTCAAGAAGGACATGTGATGAAATCATGGCAGTAGCGGCTAGGCTAAAAGGGTTAGAGGGTAAGGACAAAATCTACATCAGGCGAGACTTACCAGAAGAAGAGAGAAAGAAGGAGGCTGAACTAAGGAAAACCGCCAAGGAGGAAAATAGCAAGAGGACAGAACAAGAAAAGAATAAGTTTTTTTACGGAGTAAGAAAGGGGAAGATTATGAAACTTTCGGTAAAAAGAAACTAAAAGTAAAAGAGGGTAGGGAACAGACCGCCGCAGTTAAAGGGCTTGGAGCAGGTAATGGGGGACTAGAAAGTATAAGGATTCTATATAGCAATGTCGATGGGCTAATCTCTAAGAAACTAGAACTAACAGACTTACTCAATACTAAGAAACCAGAAATAGTATGTCTCACTGAGACAAAACTAAGAGAAGACCTCGATATAAATTTGCTAGGATGGTCTGAATACAGGATTTGGAGGAGGGACAGAAAATTTCGACATGGAGGTGGAGTGTGCATCCTTACTAGGAAAGATTTGATTGTGTCTGAGATAAAACTGGTAACTTCAACAGCAGAAGTTTTAGCAATAGAGATTGGTGGAAACGAAAAAATAGTGGTGATAGTAGCGTATGTACCTCCCAAGACGAAGACATGGGGTAAGGAGGAGCATAGCCTAATGCGTAAGGAAACAATTAGTGTGCTAGGAAATATATTGGCTTCAAAGTTCGGGTGGATGGGACTCGTTAGCCTTGGTCGGCAACCCATCTAGGGGAGATAACCTTATAAAAATCCGGGTGGCTGGGACTCGTCAGCCTTGGTCGGCAACCTGTCTAGGGGAGTAAACCGTATACAAATCAGTACTGCTATCTTAGGGTGAAGCAGGTTAGTGGATGGATTAGCCGCACACCGCTGTAGAAAAATAGTGCTAACAAATACATAAAATGCCTCGGAGTCAGACGGACCCTAAATTGAGTGGTTAATCCTGTAAGTCCTTCAGTAAACTGGCATGGGTTGTCCCTCTTACAGGGGATAGGTTCACTTGGGGGCATTTTGTGTATGGCCACCCCCATTAAGGGGAGTAAGGCGTCTGGCAATAGATAGATAGATAGAAAGAATGAAATAGTCATGTGTGGGGACTTTAACTGCAAGGAAGTGAATTGGGAAGATCTTGAAGCCGGATCAGGGGAGGAAAGTTGGAGCTATGAATTTTTAAGTATGGCCATGGAAAATTCTATATACCAACATGTAAAAGAGTCAACAAGAGTAAGGGGAAGTGATCAACCAGCTAGATTGGACCTTCTATTCACAAGAAGGGAGGAGGAGGTTCAAAGTATTCAGTACCTATGCCCACTAGGAAAAAGCGACCATGCAGTTCTAGACATAGACTTACTATTGAACTATAATCTACCCAAGGGAAGGGAAAAGCACAAGGAAAATCACTGGATGTATTCCAGAACCGATTTCGTAGGACTACGGGATTTTTTCAAGTCACAAAATTGGGATCAGGTGTTATCTGAAAGTGAGGTAGACAACAAACTCAAGGCATTCATGGAGATCTATGATACTGGTATAAAAACTTTTGTCCCTAAGTACATTAATAAAAGGAAAAAAAGTAATCGCAAAGTATGGTTTAACCGCGAATGTAGGCAAGCACAGGAAGCAAAAAACAAAGCCTGGAAAAAGATGAGAAACTGGGATTCGGAAGATAACAGGCAAAAGTATAAAGAGGAGAGAAACAAATACACAGAAATGAGGAGGAGGTCAGAGGCAAACCATGAGAAAGGGATAGTGGAGAACTATGAAAAGAATCCAAAAATGTTTTTCAAGTTTGTAAACGGCAAAAGGAAGATAAAAGCCACGATCGTTAAGATTAAAAGTGGAAACAGAATCATAGAAGAGGATACAGAGATTGCGGAAGAACTAAATAGAAATTTTGCATCAGTATTTACAAAAGAAGGAGAATTCATTGCACCGGAAACCAATGAGATAGGTACAGAGGAAATGCCGGAAGTAACATTTAACAGACCAGAGCTCATAAAAAAAATGAGTAAGGTGGATCCAAACAAAGCCGCTGGACCGGACGGAGTATCAGGCTGGATTATTAAAGAAAATGCTATGGAACTGAGTATACCGTTATATGACATAATGACCAAATCATTGGATACAGGGATAGTACCTACAGAATGGAAAAGAGCAAACATTATTCCTATATTTAAGGGAGGAAGCAGAGATAAACCACTGAACTATAGACCTGTATCACTATTGAGCATCCTCATGAAGATTCTGGAAGGATTAATAAGGGACAAATGGGTGAACTACCTGGAATCCAAAAGATTAATTACTGACTGACAATTTGGATTCAGAGGTGGCAGATCATGTGTAAGCAACTTGTTGAGTTTTTACTCTAGAGTAATAGACACAGTGGACAAGAGGGAAGGATGGGTAGACTGTGCCTACCTAGACTTTAAAAAGGCATTTGACAAAGTTCCACACAAGAGATTGCTGTGGAAATTAAAACATGAGGGAAAAGTAGGAGACAAACTGCTGAAATGGATGGAGAGCTACCTTAGCGGAAGACAGATGAGAACAACAGTAAGGGGGAAATCGTCAAACTGGACTCAAATTACGAGTGGGGTGCCACAAGGATCTGTTCTAGCCCCAATCATGTTTCTAATATTTGTAAATGACTTGCCTGAGGGACTAACAAGCTACATGAGTATGTTTGCGGACGATGCTAAGCTGCTTAAAACGATCAGAACCCAGGAGGATTGCCTTGAGCTCCAAGCAGATTTGCAAAAGATCCATGAATGGAGCATCAAATGGAATATGGAGTTCAATGCAGGGAAATGTAAGACTCTAGAAATGGGTAAAAGCAAGTACAGACCTAGAAAAGATTATAAACTAGGAAACGAAGTGATTCCCAAAGCAGAGAAAGAAAAAGACTTGGGGATAGAATTTAGGGATAACATGTCTCCAGAAAGCCACGTAAATAAGATAGTGAGAGAATCACTAGCATTATTGGCAAATATTAGGATGTCTTTCAATTATCTTAATGAAAACACCATGAAACAAATAATAACGGCAATAATAAGACCCAGGATGGAATATGCATCTGTAGTGTGGTCCCCTCACTTGAAGAAACATATCCACAAAATTGAGAGGGTACAGAGAGCAGCTACGAGGATGATCCCAGGTTTGGAAAATTTGGAGTACCAAGAGAGGCTCGAGAGATTGAATCTACCTACACTGGAACAGAGAAGGAAACGAGGACAGCAAATTCAGATATATAAATGTGTTAGAGGTATTGACAAAATCGACCAAGAAAACTTCATAGAGAGGGATGGAGGTGAGAGAACAAGAGGTCACAGCTACAAACTAAAAGTGCTAAATAGTAAATCTGATCTGAAAAGTAAAAGATTTCCTACCAACTCGATTAGTGGGTGGAACAAATTGCCAGCCGAAGTAGTGTCTGCACCATCAGTGCATAGTTTCAAAGCACGGTATGACAAACATATCTTTGGAGGCGGGAATTAACGAGCATGCTCACTCCCGCAAATACAACTAGTGTAAGTACAACTAGTGTAAGTACACACACACACACACACACACACACACACACACACAGAGGCACTTTTCCAACAAGTCTTATACAAAATTAATTATAAGAAATAAAGAGTATTAGGGGAGGTGTGGTGGAGTGGTCTTGCCACTGGCCTGGTAATCCAAAGGTCCCGGGTTCAAATCCCGATGTATCAATGGGAAGATATTATTGGGATGGAATTTGTGCTGTACCTAGTATCAGTGCATTACCACAAGCCCACCGACACGTCAATAAAAATACCCTCATTGTTCCCTGATTAAATAGCACTGTATGAATATTCCCATATTCAAAATATGCTACAGGGGTGCAATGCCTGGTGAGTTATCTGCTCAACAGGTGGCGTTGTGTGTGTGTGTAAGTGTGAGAGTCCGAGGGTAGGGGGTTAGACCGTGAAGCACGGGAACGAGGTGGCTTCAGAGATGGGGTCGTTTCGGGCCATGAGTGAGCACCGTGCCTCATGTGAAGGCAAGATGGCAGGTGCTCGTTGTACTCTACGTGCTTCACATGTCTCACTCCCTAGACTGGAACAAGACCTCACGGGCTTCACTGTTCATTGTAAAGCGGTGAATGTTAAGGCTCTCAGCCTATGCCCGAGAGGAAGTAAGTTGGAATATAGAAAAAAAAAAAAAAAAACAAAAAAAACAAAATATATATATACTGTATATATACAGTATAGACATAGGCTGTAGGAGAGTAATTAGGTATTTATACATTTGTATTGCTAGGCCTAATAAGGAAGTATGATTTAGTCGAGGGGTTATTCTGTTAAGCTTTTCTTTATATTCCTATAAGGTGATATTGAACATAAGATATTTATGCTATCCATGTTGCGTCTCTCTCTTTCTCTCTCTCTCTCTCTCATTCTCTCTCTGCACAAAGGAATGTCAAAAAACAACAGAAAGGCTGCTACTTTGTAAGAAAACGAAGAGGTAGAAGTAACTCAGTTGATTTTACTTCACATATTGAGCAATGGAGAGAAGTTGATTAGGGTATGATTGCGTGAATTAGTTCAAACGAATATTGAAAGATTATATAGTCTTACAATGAATGTTAACATTAGCTAGCCAGTTAAATATTTAACTAATATTGTTGTGCATCTTTTGATTCCTATAAGTCCTTCGGAAGTCGAGTATGGAAATGTTGTAGTTGTATTAACAAATAATTGTCGTCTGATTAGCCGTATAAGGGTTAAAATTTAAAAGTTCGATTAAATAAGTTATCCTTTGTAGGGCTGCAACCGAGACGCCAATAAATATTTAATGTGTTGGATGTTTATGTTTCATATATTATGTGTAACATACTACAGAACATGCATATAGACTTAGAAGGTTTATTTTAAATGAAACCCAAATAATACAAGCATAAAACACCGACATTATCATCACCATAATAAAACCGCGCTAGTTGCATCCCTACACTGGATGGTGTTTATCAAGGATATGTTTTCCCCTTCCATTCTCTGGAATCCTGGGGGTGTAAAGGTGAAGCAGGGATGAGCTAGGGTTGGAAGAAGGTATTCTAAA
The DNA here is from genome assembly GCA_037953745.1 of Lithodes maja. Lineage (NCBI taxonomy): Eukaryota > Metazoa > Arthropoda > Malacostraca > Decapoda > Lithodidae > Lithodes > Lithodes maja. The sequence continues at coordinate 15,138 of JBAKBP010012708.1, forward strand.
TTTGGCGAAAGCTATTGTATGTTTGGGGAGCTAGTATTGTTAATAAATAAGAATAGGTATTGTGAATGATATAAGCATGTAAGTTGAATATTTGCTACCTATTTTGCCAAAGGGTTTCTTATTGAATAATAATTTATGCTGCTATGGTTTAACAACGCTAATGTAGCAGGTAGAGGTAATGATATACAGAACTCTTAATACGGTGATCTAAGTCGTGTTAGTGGTTGGAGTGACGCTGACCTGTTGATATTTGTCTGTTGAGCGCCCTACCATCAGCGACAAGGAGTTTTCCATACCATTCGAGAGAGAGAGAGAGAGAGAGAGAGAGAGAGATAGAGAATTAACACGGGGAATCTTAAAACTTGTACCGATATAATCACTTGATATGTGTGCACAAAGTTACGCAATGCATAATAGGATAACCTTTCAGTCAGGGTCCAGAAAATATAGGGTCAACCCACGCGCAGGTACCTGTGAATGAGTGATGTCACAATCTCCACGCTCTGCCTGAACCCCTCATATAAGACATCTTGTTTTTGTGATATATTGAACCATGCGTGTAAATAGAATTTTATTTAATGTTACAGGACAAAAGAAAACATTAAAATATATCAAGCTTAGTATATTTTACAATTAAATGTGCATAAATATGAGGTAATATATTATGGATGATAGCGAGCATACCAATGAATAACATACTGTATATAGGCTACACCAAGAAAGTGCTTACATTAACTTTATATGAGAGAGAGAGAGAGAGAGAGAGAGAGAGAGAGAGAGAGAGAGAGAGAGAGAGAGAGAGAGAGAGAGAGAGAGAGAGAGAGAGTGGGAGTGGTTGATACCTGATTAGGGGCTACTTTTTCCTAAGGAAGGGCATAATTATAATGTCATTAGTGAAGTAACGGACACGCACACAGACTTGTGTTTGTGTGTGTGGACAAGCGGTGATGTGTGTGTGTGTGTGTTGATCTGAGTGAAAATCTGTGAGTGTATGTGTGTATGGGATAGTGGGAATGAGTGTGTGTGTGTGCGTATCTTGCTCACCTTTATCATGACAAAAGAACTGCATTTTACAAACCATGAGTGTGTGTGTTGAATTCTAGCTTGTCAATGTGAAGCTGATTAATCTTTTTAATGTCCTATGAATTTTCCGCCAAGTAGGAGGGACACACACACACATACTTACGCACACTCACTCACACACACACACTCACGCACATACACTTACGCACACTCACTCACACACACACACACACACATGCATTTTACAAACTCATGTGTGTGTGTGGGTTGGGGTTAGTTTCTAGCTTGTCAATGTTAAGCTGAATATTTTTCCTAACGTCATACACACACAGTCACACACACGCACTGCATTTCATAAACTGTGTGCGCGTGTGTGTGTGGGTTGGGCTTAATTCTAGCTTGTTAATGTTAAGCAGAATAGTTTTCCTAACGTCATACACACACACACGCACTGCATTTTACAAACTGTGTGTGTGTGTGTGTGTGTGTGTGTGTGTGTGTGTGTGTGTGTGTGCGCGCACGCGCGCGCGCTTTTGAATTCTACCTTGTCCATGTTAAGCTGATGATTGTTTCTACTGTCATATTACCAGCTGCCAAATTATCACACCCACATTAGAATTAGAATTAAAACAGCAGCTACAAGGGCTATGTATTCATTGATTAGTAAATGCAGACAATTTAATTTACCAGTTGATATACAGCTGGAATTGTTTAAAGCAATGGTTAGACCAGTTATGTTGTATGCTGCTGAGGTATGGGGACATTATGTTATTAGAAAATTAGAACAGCTTCATTTGAGGTTTTTAAAGCATATATTACATGTTAATAAGTATACTAGTAATGACATGTTGTATGGTGAACTTGGTGAATATCCTATAGACATAAATATTAAGTGTTCAATGATCGGTTACTGGGTGAGATTAATTACTGGTAAAACAAGTACGGTAAGTTAAGTTATATAATGTACAAGTGTTTGTTACATTTGGATCAGGTTGGTGTCTATACTTCACCTAGGTTGAATTGTGTTAAAAATATTTGTAATGACTGTGGGATGTCTGGAGTCTGGTTGTCACACAATGTAATAAACCCAGCCTGGTTCAGATTGGCAATATAACAACAGCTTAAAGATCAATGGATAACGAAATGGAATAGTAATTTGTCAAGTAAGGCCATTTGTAGTAGCTATAGAACTTATACATTTGTTTTCAGTATGGAGGATTAACTTGTGAAATTGGATAAGGGAGAGAGACTAGCTATAAGTAAACTGAGAGCAAGTAATAATAAATTACCAGTTAATACTGGTAGACACAGAAATATTGGTAGAGAAGACAAGGTATGTACTAAATGTAATGAAAATGTGGTGCGGGACGAATATCATTTGTTGTTTATTTGTCAAAATGAGGATATTGTACAGTTAAGGAATATATATATTTCTCATTACTACAGGCATAACCCAACACAGTACAAATATATACTGTTAATGAATAATACTAACTTAAAATGTATGAAAGAATTTGTCACTTTTTCTCAAAAGAAAGTTTAATATGTATAGATAGATCAAGTCTTAGCTCTTAGGACATTTAATATGGTTTGTTTAAGATGTACCAGTGTATTTACGTGTACGCTAACTTAGTTAGCAAAGGGATATTGTACATGTGTAATATGTAAGGGGCTGTGCTACATACTTTTTGTAAAAGTCTGAGCAAAATAAACTCAATTCAATTCAATTAAATTCACACACACACACACACTCATACACACACACACACTCATTGTATTTGTCTCAACTTCTGATTTTGTTAGTTAAGCCTTTGAGTACCAGCTACGTGTGTTATATTGTATTCTAGCTAAGATATATTAATACGATATGCAGCTTCGGAAGGATCTACGGTAGTTAAAAAGGTTGGTTGAGATAGTTGGAAGCCATATTATTGCTAGAGGTCCTTCCTAATCTGAATACAATTGTCTAATAGTGGCTACACTATAAAGAAAAGGACATCACCGGTACTTTATGGGTTAACTGTATAGTAACTAACATCATTGTTTGTTATGCTATATATTTCAAGATAGGTATCTTAGCATTCATAATTCCAAATCATTATCATACCACACACAACTAGAATTATAAAAGATCCGCTTTGTTTCACCTGTATGTTCGTGATTGAGTTCTCCAAGTGAATGAACTGACCGACCTCCCACTGACCCCTAGCCTCTGTCCCCACTGTAGGGAGAATGACGTCATGCGCGAAAGACAGCGCGTTTTCTTTGAGCGGTGGGTTGACCCTATATTCTCTGGACCCTGCTTTCAGTAATAGGCATATCCTAATTATCGGTAATTGTTTATTAAGATCTTAAGCTCTTGCAAACTTCATCTACATTTATGTGTTCCCAGTTATCGCCAGCATATGACATTTAGTTTCAAAAGGATCTCTCTTGACAAGAGTATAATAATACTCAATAACCCTCTTCAAGACTATGATCACTTATTTATTGTTCGTTGCTTTATTGTATTGCTTTATTTAGCTTAGGAAGGGCCTCTAATAATCATAAGTTAACGGAAAATGTTAAGGATTCTTATTTTTGTATTATCAATATAAAAATAAACAAAGTATGAATCGAATGTCTATTTTTACCGTGTGTTAGGAAATTCTATGTAATACAAATATTTTATTGACCTCGAAGTGGCAGAGTGTATTTTGTTTCTTCTTATCTGAAGTTATGCTGTTCCATACTATGTTATGATCCAATCCTTATTTGTTCATTATAAGCCGATCACATTGCTGTCTGGTAGTCCGATTCAATGAATGTTGTTGTTTATGGGTTTGATTGATACCTATCTTATTACCAAATGAGTACCGGAGTGCAGTAAACTTCCTGGTTGGTAAAAATAATATATAAACTGTAAATCCCTGCAATTCTAGATAGTATATTAATGTTTTTACATTATGTAATTTAATGGTGGCAAATACCTAAAAGTACCAACTATTCACTCAACAATGTGCTAGTTTACCCCCTGCACTCCCCTGCACCACCACCACCACCACCTCCACAACCATGGGTGTGTGGAAGGACGAGAGGGGCTCATTTTGGGTTTGGTAAAGATATTGCAATTTATGGGCCTTTACAAATTACTGTAACAAGTACGGTATAGCGAATTAGTTAGCGTAACAATCCATTAGATATTTCTTTCAATCTTCTGGAAATTGCTAGGATTGCTCAATTGCTATTGGCGTCATCCTATTGTTTTGGTTAAGAAGGACCTCTCATACACAGAGGAAAAATCCATACTTTACCAGGGAGCTTTTGTTATAGGTTATTTGCAATCTTTATAAAAGTAAAGCTTAAGACGGTAATTACGATATTTCAGAAACTATAAATTCATACAGGCATAAGTTCAGATCGTAATACTATTGGTAATAAGTCTGTGCAATACAATATTACTGAGCATTTTACGTTCTACAGACTGTTTTAGCTAAATGATTGTAATCAGTATACAGGCATCTTGAAAACAAGCATTCACTTGTTAGTTATGTAGTCCCGCCGCACCGTCTCGATTGAACTGATTCGAATTATCTCCCTCCTGCCGCCACCACACTAACCTTCCTGCGAAGTTTATTTATATATTTATGTATAGTTATGTATTGATGTTAATTAGAAATGTCTGTATTTAATTTTCCTTAATTCTCAACGTCTTTCTGGAAATTATACTAACCTGCAATAATGCAAAAATGAAAGGAAAATTTACTTTACGATATTCCTCACCTCGACCAATCATGTCCCTTCTTTCACACGCCTTTCGGTTTGAGGGATTCATTCATAAAACTACGTTGTTTACTACGGATACAATGCCACACACCTCCACACACCATAACATTTTTGCGCAGGACTAAGTTGGCCAACTGTACGTCCAACCTGATCGATTTCTCTTCAAAGAGTGGCGACAGGAGATTCATGAGTTTGTGATTTAAGATTATTTTGTTATGTTTACAAAGTTTTTTTGTTCAACTAGTTTTGTTTTTATAAAAATCGTTAGATATATTTAATCATCTCCATATAGTAAAATACTTGATAAGTTATACATAATTTTATAAATAAAAATTAATGGTGTTGCCTAAATAATTTAACATAGTTACCCATTATTAATGGTTTTCTTTCATTATAATATTAAAGAAAACAACTGAATTAATAGGGTAACCATTGTATTTATATCATAACTCATGTACGGTAGCGCTCTATCTTTAGCGCTATTTATTTAATTAGTCATGTCTCAGCTGTCATTACGTTTGGTTTACTCTGTGCTGTATTAATGTCTGTCAGATGTTGAATAGGGTGCGCAAGTGTAGGAACATGTTTGTATATCTCACTCGAAATGATGAAATCATATATAGATACTGCTAATAGCAATTATGAATGTGGTGGTGGGCTGGTCTATCAGAGTGAGAACTGAACGTTCTCTGCCATACCCATAGCTTACTCTGACTGTTCCTTTAACTTATATATTTTCTAGATCTCGAGTGACGGCGTCTTTTCCGTGGATTGACCTCCCAATCTACCAAGATTGGAAGCCAAAGCGTCACATTTTTCCCTTGCCCCTCAACTTTCTCTTCATAATTGCTGAGGGGCACAGTGCCCTGGGTGGGGCTTTGGTCTCCCGGGCATTTCCGCACCCTCCTCAGCTCCCCGCCATGGAGTGGCTTCGGTCACCCAGGCTTTATTGTGGTCGGCAGGGAGGGTTCTGTGGGGGCGCTCGGTTATGGCCTTGGAATTGCTCGGGGCCTTGGGGCTGTTCGGCCAGGCAGCTTGGGGAACAACAACAACAACAACAACATTATGAATCAAAATATACTTGAGGTCGAGACATCACTTATTTGGTCAACTGTACTTACACATTATCACTCACCAAACACAACATATACATCGCTTTACTGACAACGTTCCCCAAAGTGTTGGGGTTTGAGTATTTCCAGAGAATAGAGGTGGCGGGATTTTTAATATACTGACAAAAGCAGCAATATTTGTTTCGATTCGCGTGATTCACCGATTCGTTGGTATGTTATCATCTTTATTTATTTATTAATTTATGTATTTTTTTTATTATTCCCTTTTTAAGGGGGTCACCGGCTTTTTTTTTTATCTTTCTCTCCTTTTCTCTCTTTCCCTCGCTTGTATCCATTCGGCCCCATTCAGCCAACTGTTTTAAGACGTTTATCCCCGTCCAGGTGTCGATTTCTTCCTGGCGAGCAATAGCGAGCCAGCATTGTATGGAGATATCCGGCTTCGCCGGAGAAATTTTTCTATCAACAAATTTACAAATTTAGCTTGCTGTCAAAACAAAAATATGTATATGATTCCTCACGCAGCGGTGGCGGACCACGACTGTGAGGACGGGACCTCTAGACGACTTCAAGTAAGATTCAAGTAAGATACTACCGCTCGCCAGGAAATTATTGACACCAGGATGGGGATAAACGTCTGGAAACAGTAGGCTAAATGGTGCCGAATGGATACAAGCCAAAGAGAGAGGGAGAAAAAGAGAAAAAAAGCAGCTGATATCTCGATACTAAATGGAAAAATATGAAACTACTATGTCACTGCATCGTCTTATTGCCAAGTGTTCATAATTAGCAACATATTTTGCTCAAAATCTTCGTAATAGTTGAGTAACGAAGATGAAGATATGGCAATTTACCATCAGCTGTAAACAAAATAAACTATAGATCAGTCAAGTTTAGCCCCATCAGCCCGATGACGGCTTTTTACCTTTATTCTGGCTAATATTTAACAATGTTATGCAGTTTAAGAAGGACCCATGTTATTGAAACGGTTTATTGAGATCGTATTTTCCCATTTGAGCCCTAGAGGTCGAACCTAGGCTAAATATATTCGTCCAATCGTAATCACAATACGATGAAAATTAAGTCATTGTGTTGAAGGGGTTAGCGATGGTGTCATTGTTATTTTATTCTGGTTATAGACAAGTTTATTACCTTCCCTAATGAAGTTGGACGGGGACATAACACCTTATCTAAACATAAAACTTGTATGAATGTATATATATACTCAGGCACATACCGTACCCCATAGCTGGGGGTGGCAGACTCGAGACAAAGCCCGAACATAAACAACAACACGGATAAATACCCTCATAGCTGGGGGTGGCCAACTCGAGACAGAGCCCGAACATAAACAACAACACGGAAAAATACCCTCATAGCTGGGGGTGGCCAACTCGAGACAGAGCCCGAACATAAACAACAACACGGAAAAATACCCTCATAGCTGGGGGTGGCTGATTCAAGACAGAGACCAAACAAAAACCACAACATGGCAAACAAAATTCACACATCTTTAATATACCTCTCACAAGTCAAAAACATTTATTGGTAACCTCAATAACGTAAAGTTGGACTGAGGATTTTGTTCAGCAAGCCTCCACCTCCGACCTTTGAGAGCTCGTCCAAATGACCTCCACCTAATGTCCTGGTGCAGGTTTCCAGGATCCTCTTTGGGCTCTCTTCATTCCTGCTGCTGACATTATCCTGGTGCCTTGTGGTCACCATTATCAACATTCTTCATCGGTTCACCCTTTCAAGATACGATGAAGCATTTCTTTTCTGTTTTCTGGTGATTATAGGCGACTATATTCTGATATTTTTCTTCTATATTCCAACTACTCCCTCTCGGGCATAGGCTGAGACCATGTACATTCAACTGTTACACATTCAACAGTGAGGCCCGTGAGGTCTCGTTCCTGTCTAGGGGTGAGACATGCGAAGCACTTTTAGCTGCAACCAGCCCCTGCCATCTTGCCTTCACAGGATGCATGGGGTTTATATATTTAGTTTGAGAGTGACAAGAATGCTTTAGCCAGAGAGTTGAGAATTCAGAAGAGTCTAAGTTGGAAACACAAGAGAAAGCGAAATTGTTGCGCACATATACGCAACATCCACCTTTGGCTTGAAACTGAAGATAGAGATAGTAGGAGGATATAGAGAAGGGTTTGCTGTCAATAGTCCCAGACACCTGAGTTTCGGTGAGAAAGAGAAAATCATGGTTGGCAGAGGAGAGGTGGTGTTCCACAGAGTGGAAGTTAGAGGAAAAGCCACAATGTTGCAGAAGTTTATAGTAAGAGTAGTAGGTAGTGGTCCAGGGCATTTAAAAGAGACGTTTCCTGGGCTCAAACTGATGGGGGCATTTCTGGTCCCCCCCCCCCCCCCCCTGGGGGCTCCGAGGCTGGTCGTGATTGTGTCATCATTTTGTTTTAGAAAAGATAGTGTAGTGTGTAAGGTGTTTGTAATATAATGTAATGATAGGAGGAGAAGGTGTTTTGGAGAGCAGGCTGGGGTTGCCCTCAATTTTGATGAGGCACATAAAGGATCAGCTAGAGAGGCCAGGTGGTGAAACAGGAGTTCCAGCTGTCCTTATCAGCCACCTAGCACTCCCCTGGAGTATCGTTCTGTTCGGCTGGTGCCCACATCCTCTTCCTAACAATTCTGGAGGTGGGATTCCCAGTCCCTATCCAGGGGCTATCTGCGCAACAAAGTGACGGGCGATGGGGTCGCCACATCCCTATGCCTAAATGTAAATGAGCAGATATAGTCGCCCATCCCCTCTTAATCTCACTTAACATCCCTTCTCCCCTTGCAACACTCTTCGAAAAGTAGATATGAGGTGCCTTTGTAAAGGATTATCTCTCAATACCTTCACCCAGACTACTAACACACATAACAAAGCCACTCCAACAGCATCCTCTCTCTCCAACACCCCTTCTTCCCTCTCAACCCTCTTGGAAAGGTAGATACGAGGTGCCGTTGAAAAGGCTTATCCCTCAATACCTGGTTTGAATATCGGCTAGACCACAACTCACGCGGGCCATGGGCAGCCAATGAGAGTCCTGTAATCACTTTTCGGGCGTGCATGAACCAATGAGCTGACAAGAAGTACCTCTCTCCAGTGTAGCAAAGTTGGTTATTACAGTATATCGCTAGATGTAGATGAAGTACTTTAATCTATATAGTATAATTTATTGACATGGAAATATCAGTTCTAGCTATATTCGAGAGATAAGAGACATGTCCAAGTAATGCTATAACAATAATCTGGATATTATACTAACTGTACTATGTTTCATTTCATCTGACGGTAAATTGAATCCCTTAGCATCTATTTTCTCGATACGCAATGGAAATATATGAAACCACTATATCTCTGCATCATATTAAGGCCAAGTTTATATAATTAGCACCATATTTCACTACAAAAGCTTCAACATAACTGAGAAATCTTGATGGGAACTTTGCATTTTACCGTCAGTTGAAAAGAAACAAGGTATGGTGACTTTTGAAGAATATATCTTGCGGAATCGTTACCCTGGAATTGGTAACGGTGCTCGTCAGTCTTCCGCGAATGGTCAACAGTGAAGGACGAGATTAGTTTTCCCTCAATTTTTGTTTACTTTATGTGGTGTTTGTCATTAAATTATATCGTCACAGACATTGATAATTATTCTGCGGTGTTAGACTAAAAGTGTAAGTAATAAAAACATCAAGAAACACAAAAGCAAGTCGAAAAACAGAATATGTGGCGAGTGGACTGTATTCATAAACAAGTGGGAAGGCTGTTGTCAATATCCTTGTGAACGAAGGCTAAGGAACTGAGCGTTGATTTGTGGATTATAACTTGATTTCACCAAATTATTTTGAAGACTGCATTTGTTTAATTTGTTCTTGTTGTTTACACATTTCGTTTACCAATGCGACTATTGGCTAAGCTGAACATAATAATATCGTGTTGGATAAAAATGTGCCGGACATTGAGATTGATTTAACCTTAATTTAAGAACTAATTTACTTCTTTGATAACCGAGAAACGTGTCATTTAACGACAATTATTAGCAAGCTATAGGCTTAAATGGAAGTTCGTCAAGAAACTCACTCACGCGAGACTTTACAAGTGGGCACCTGTTTACCTAAGTACCGTACAATTGTCAAGACGCAGAGGACCGTTCTTGGGCGGCGTTATGTGCGGGATGATTACGAATTAGGAAATGGATCAGGAGAAGGGGTAGGATTAGGGAGATCTACAGAAATAAGGTAAATGCATTTATTGTTTTAGGGGGTGGTTCCCGTTTACGGATTTGTATAGTTATGTCATTAGAGTACTGTGTAATTTGCATATTGATATTCAATCCTTTTCAATTTTTGTACTTAATTTTTTCAAACGTGTTACATCAGCCGAACCTTAGCAAAAATATGCGTGGCTAAACTTAAGACGATTAGTGCCGCACTATTAGAAACCATTTATTAGGGAAATAAATAAGTATAGACTCGTAATCATATTCTCATTATTTATCTCATGGAGGATTTGCGATAACAACTGTAATACCTCAGATATGACCTAAATAAAATCAGACCCGCACATAAACGAACGCAATTTCGTCGACTTTCCTAGGTAAGGGTTCTGCTTGTGGCTTTGTTTATTTCGCTCACGGCAATGTTCCCGTCTAATTTGATTGTTTTCCGAAATTATTACATGGCCAGCTGTTATTTGCCCCCTGCTGGCAATATATATATATATATGATGACAATAAATCATGAGGATATTATTGTATCGCACGGCCGTTATGGGTAAGCTAATGCAAATCCTCCAGTCACTGAATGATATACAACAATAAAACTCTATATTCCTTGAAAATATAAGGGTATTCCATAGAATAACAACTCCTCGATTACGGGATTTCTGTCTTATGGAATTTTATTTTTGCTCTTACCTTACTCAAAGGGACCTTACAGATGCGCGGATAAGTACTTTTTTTTTTTTAATTTTGTCAATTTGATATTCACTCCCTTATAACATTTTCAGAGTTAATTCCCAGGACTTCTTCTGACACTTTGTTTACATTCTAACCTCCTTCCGTAAACGCTACTCTTCCTTTCTTTCTCTCTCGGATGTTCATTAGCCAATCAGGATTGATGATACATTTTGGTGGTCTGCTTAAATCATATAGACCTATGCATTATTTATTAACTTTTTTATTTTACAATTTGTCGTTGATTATGACTTCTAATTATGATAATTATAGGGAATAGGCTCGCAGCCTTATTATACATAATTTATTAGGGACAATGTAGGTCTATGGAATCCTTATACTGTACTCATGTATAATCCACTGTGGGAGAATAATTTTGATCACATTTATAAAACCCGATATTAATAGAAAAAAATCCTATTCTAATCAATCTCAGAGCTCTTTCGGACATCCTCACTGTTTACAAACGCCTTTTTTATGCAGTATAATCGATATTTACCCCCTGCTGGCAACATAGATGACGATTTCAATAATTCATGGGGAGGTGAGGGGGGAGGCAAAGCCCCCCCTCAACCCATCGTGCATCCCACTTTGGAATTATAACTAAGACCATGAAACCACTCGTTTCTCAAAATCTGGTGGAAAAAACATGAAAAATAAGGGTGCGAGCCTATTCCCTATAATTACCTCAACACTTGATATTAAGGGAGCCCACCTCGCTTTTTTGTTTATCTCTCTCTCCCTCTCTCTTTGGGTCGTATCCATTCTGCTCCATTCAGCCTACTGTTTTAAGACGTTTACCCCCATCCAGGTGTCAATTATTTTCCTGGCGAGCGGTACCGAGCCAGCATATATAAATATTTGTTACAGTAAGCTATATTTCTACATTTTTCGATAGAGATATGTCTCCGGCGAAGCTGGATTTCTCCATACAATACTGGCTTGCTATCGTTCGCCAGGAAGAAATCGACACATGGATGGTGATAAACTTCTTAAACCAGTTGGCTGAATGGGGCCGAATGGATACAAGCCAGATAAAGAGAGAAAAGAAGAAAAGATAAAAAAGGCAGGTGACCCCCCTTAACACTTTCTAGTCCGACATCTTATGGGTTACGATATTTTGTTTCATTATTATTGAGGATTTTGCTTGCTTTTGTCATTTTCCAGTAATTTATTTTAGTTTGTCCCCTAGGCTAACGAATTCGCCTTCCAAGACTGCCTTCAAACTAAGAAATGCCCACCCAGACCCCCTTCAAGCTAAATTTATAAGTTTTTCGAACAAAACAAAACAAAAAATCCCGGACGAAGACCGATTTTTTCCATGTTACAGGGTCGCTATCGCTTGTCCAGAAGAAGAAAAAAACCCCACCAGAATAGGGTGAAGCATCTTATTATCGTCAAACTAAGGAGGTGAAACGTCATGAAACCGACACAAATCGGAGCGAAACAGGGGAGGTCCAAAATGACCCCCTTGGACCAAATAGGGTTAATATAGCACTGAGATATAGTGTCATAATTCTCCATTAACACCTTCAGCACGATGACGTAATTTTAATCGTATTCTGGTTGCCTTTAGACGATTTTATTTAGCTTATAGTCGACCTCTAGGTCTCAGAGGGGTGAATAAGATCTCAATATCCCTCTGAACACCATAGGTCCTTTTTAAAATGCACAAAATCATCTAATTTTAGCCAAAATCAAAGGTAAAATTGCTTCACCGTGAAGTTTACACATACAAAAGTCAAGTACATAATTATGAAATATTGTTAATAATTTGTTTTGTTATAATAGTACATATCTCGACGAAAATGATATTTATATTGGGCATTCACATTTTGGGAATAATAGTAATGAAAATAACAACGCTTAAAATACTTAAGGTAATCGTTATAATACAGACTTACTGAATCATGATCACCATCCATATAGGAATCAAAGTAATACTTATGGAGTTTCTGAGAGTAATGATAATAGCGGTCATACTCGCAGTAATGGAAATAATATTTTTCATAGGATTTTGTGAACCAGTAAAATTAATAAGCAAGCAAATCCTCATAATTACGCATGGGGATCTCAGGTGGAACAACATCATCACCTGATGCTTCAAGATCTGAGTATGTTGTATCCCTATACTCAGAAGTATACAAATTCCTTATCAGATTGTCATAGTCCACGGTGTCCCAATAATTAATGATTTCATTGCTAGGCTCTGAGGCACAGGAATCTGAGTTGTTATAACCTGAAGTACCCATAGTGGCATTTGAATCACCAACATTGGAGGAATCCACAGTTGCCTCCGAGTATGATTCACCAGTGGAGTTAAAATGTTCATCCAAATGTGAAGCCACAGTAGGATCTGAATATGAATCACAAGTGGGAGTCGAATTTGAAGCCACAGTTGGATATGTCGAATATGAATCACAAGTGGGAGATAAATCAGAATCACAAGTGGGGGTTGAATCTGAATTCACAGTGGGATATGCATATGAATCACAAGTGGGGGTTGAATCTGAAGCCACAGCAGGATATGAATATGAATCACAAGCATTGCAACGTCCCAAAGCTGCTCGTCGGTGCAGCTTTTTCTTTAGCAATATAAGGGGACTTCACTCTAACATCAATTCTGTACACCAATTTCTTCAAGCAGAATCCCCTACTCTCCTTTTTTTGACAGAGACTCAAGTAACATCCACACTCAAGTAACATCCACATCTGACACGTCTAGATTTAATTTTCCAGGTTATCAACTGCTCCAAAATTTCAGACCTAAAGGAGGTGTATGTTGCTTCGCAAAATCTGAAATTGCCCTGGAGGAGGTTACTAGTTTCAATTGTCCCTATTTTGATTATTCTATATACAAATTAATTTCTCCTGGTAAATTTAAATACATATGTTGCATCTACCGTTCCCCAAATACTCCTCCAGAGCAAAGTCTTTTTGATTCTCTGTCCTCACAACTCTGTGTCCTCAACTTAAATGCTTCTTCTGAAATCACTGTGTTGGGTGATTTTAATGTCCATAATGTTGAATGGCTCACTCATTCAGCCAGGACTGATGATGCTGGTCTTGAATGTGAGCTATTTGCAGACTCATTTAATCTCACTCAACTAGTCAACCAACCCACCCGTGTACCAGATAATCCTAATCATAATTCCCACCTACTGGACTTATTTTTAACAACCAATTCAGAAAATTATGATGTTGCAGTGAGGTCCCTGCTTGGATCTTCTGATCACTGTCTGATACAGGCCACCTGTCTATCAGCTACCACACCTTCCCACTCTGAACCTGTTTTGGTGACTAAATGGCATTACGATAGGGCAGACTGGGAGGGTCTTCAAGGTTTCTTTATTGATATTCCCTGGACCTCTTTCTTTTCTAATGATGCACACTCCACCTTGAACCACATACAAGATTTTGTAAAAATTGGAATGGAAACTTTTATTCCTCATCAAAAGTACAGTAAAAGATCTAATTCACCTAAATGGTTTGACCATAATTGTGCTAGAGTAACTGAACAAAAAGCAATAGCCTACAATGCATACACAAGATCAAAAACACATGAAGCCTTTAATTACTTTAGAAACATCAGAAATCATGCCAAAACTGTATTAAACCTAACTAAATCAAACTTTCTCCACAAGCAGGCAAATAAACTTTTAAATAATCCAAATGATAACAAAATATTTTGGTCTACTCTTAACTCATTTAAATCCAACTTCACTACTGCTTCATCCATTCCACCATTAAAATCTCCGACTGGCAATCTTGTAAGTGACCCACGAGGTAAAGCTAACCTTCTTGCGGATATTTTCTCCACCAACTCAACCTTAGATGAAATAAATCAAGATGTCCCTGTACTTAATTTTAATTCGCCTGAAATTCCCTCACTTAAGATCCACACCAGACATGTCAAAACTATTTTGCAGAATCTCTCAGTAGATAAGGCTCCTGGTCCAGATGAAATTCCTCCAATAGTACTTAAGAATTGCTCCTTGGTGCTCGCTCCTGTATTGGCAAAATTTGTCCGTCTGTGTACTCATACCTCATGCTTCCCAGTACCCTGGAAAGAAGCAAACATCCATCCAGTTCCTAAAAAAGGTGCCTCTTCAGATGCATCAAACTACAGACCAATAGCTATAACTTCCACTCTTGGTAAAGTCTTTGAAATTATATTAAATAATCACATAATTAAGCATCTTGAGAATAATAAATTAATCAGTGATAGGCAATATGGTTTTAGACGATGTCGATCAACTGCAGACATGCTTTGCCTTCTTACGCATCAAATCAACCAAGCTACAGACCAACATGGTGAAACACATACAATAGCACTGGATATATCAAAGGCATTTGATAGAGTCTGGCATCAATCCTTATTGTCGAAGATGTCACACTACGGCCTTGCATCATTAGTTCCACTAATTTCTTCTTATCTTCATAACAGAAAAATATGTGTAATGGTAGATGGCCTTTATTCTCAATTTCACTCAATAAATGCTGGTGTTCCCCAGGGATCAGTTTTGGCCCCAATTCTGTTCCTCATTCATATCAATGATCTCATATCTACCACTCATAATCCAATACATTCCTACGCAGATGACTCAACACTCCACAGTTCCTTCACATTTACCAATTCTTTCACCCAACCCGATCTTATAAATTCAAAAATAAACACTGCAATTTCTCTGAACCAGGACCTTTCTAGAATTAATGGATGGGGACAAAAGAATCTAGTTTCCTTTAATGCACAGAAAACCAAGTACATTCAATTTTCTAACCGACAGAATCTCACTGACTCCCATATATTTTTTAATGATGTAAATATTCCTACTTCCCCTAGTATTGACATTCTCGGTGTAACATTAACTACTAACTTGAGCTGGACACATTATGTTAGAGGCATTGCTAAGAATGCCTCTAAAAAACTGGGACTCCTGTACAGAGTTCGAGAATTCTTCACTGACGAGCAGTTGGCCGTGATATATAAAAGTCATGTGCGTTTTCAGATGGATTACTGTTCACCTCTGTGGGGTGGAAGTGGAGTGGTTGCATTGAGGCAGTTGGACAAAATTCAAAATAAAGCTATTAGATTAATCAATAACCCTGCAATCACACAGGACCTTCCTACATTATCCATACAAAGAAACGTTGCATCCCTTGCATTATTCTACAGATATTTTCACAGCAATTGTTCCGAGGAACTTGCTTCAATTGTGCCGCCTCTCCACATCTTTCCCCGTAGAACTAGGGCAGCTGAGAGCGCCCATGAATTTACACTTTCTCCTCCACAATGCAGAACTTCTGCTTATCAGAATTCATTTATCCCCAGAGCTACTACTCTTTGGAATTCACTTCCCTCGAATTGCTTTCCACAAACTTACAATCTACAAATGTTTAAATCCAGTTGTTACAAACATTTTATGAATGGAGGATGCCTTTAGGCACATGAACCTTTTTGTTTTGTCTGTGTTTTTCCTTCCTCCGTTCATTGTCTCTTAAAAAAAAAAAAAAAAAAAAAAAAAAAATGGGGTTTGAATCTGAAGACACAATAGGATATGAATATGAATCAAAAGTGGGGGTTGAATCTGAAGTCACAGTAGGATATGAATATGAATCACAAGTAGGGGTGGAATCTGAAGCCATAGTAGGATATGAATATGAATCACAAGTGGGGGTTGGAACTGAAGCCACATTAGGATATGAATATGAATCACAATTAGGGTTTGAATCTGAACCCACAGTATGATATGAATATGAATCACAAGTGGGGGTTGAATCTGAAGCCACAGTAGGATATGAATATGAATCACAAGTGGGGGTTGAATCTGAAGCCACAGTAGGATATGAATGTGAATCACAAGTGGGGGTTGGATCTGAAGCCACATTGGGATATGAAAATGAATCACAGGTGGGGGTTGAATCTGAAGCCATAGTGGGATATGTCGAATATGAATCACAAGTGGGGGTTGAATCTGAAGCCACAGTGGGATATTAATATGAATCACAAGTGGGGGTTGTATCTGAAGCCACAGTAGGATATGAATATGAATCACAAGTGGGGGTTGGATCTGAAGCCACAGTAGGATATGCATATGAATCACAAGTGGGGGTTGAATCTGAAGCCACAGTAGGATATGAATATGAATCACATGTGGGGGTTGAATCTGAAGCCACAGTAGGATATGAATATGAATCACAAGTGAAGGTTGAATCTGAAGCCACAGTAGGATATGAATATGAATCACAAGTGGGGGTTGGAACTGAAGCCACATTAGGATATGAATATGAATCACAATTAGGGGTTGAATCTGAACCCACAGTAGGATATGAATATGAATCACAAGTGGGGGTTGAATCTGAAGCCACAGTAGGATATGAATATGAATCACAAGTGGGGGTCGAATCTGAAGCCACAGTAGGATATGAATGTGAATCACAAGTGGGGGTGGGATCTGAAGCCACATTGGGATATGAACATTAATCACAAGTGGCGGTTGAATCTGAAGCCATAGTGGGATATGTCGAATATGAATCACAAGTGGGGGTTGAATCTGAAGCCACAGTGCGAAATGAATATGAATCAAAAGTGGGGGTTGAATCTGAAGCCACAGTAGGTTATGCATATGAATCACTATTGGGGGTTGAATCTAAAGCCACAGTGGGATATGAATATGAATCACAAGTGGGGGTTGAATCTGAAGCCACAGTGGGATATGAATATGAATCACTAGTGGGGGTTGAATCTGAAGCCACAGTAGGACACGAATATGAATCACAAGTGGGGGTTGAATCTGAAGCCACAGTAGGATATGAATATGAATCACAAGTGGGGGTTGGATCTGAAGCCACAGTAGGATATGAATATGAATCACAAGTGGGGGTTAGATCTGAAGCCACAGTAGGATATGAATATGAATCACATGTGGGGGTTGATCTGAAGCCACAGTAGGATATGAATATGAATCACAAGTGGAGGTTGAATCTGAAGCCACAGTAGGATATGAATATGAATCACAAGTGGGGGTTGGAACTGAAGCCACATTAGGATATGACTATGAATCACAATTAGGGGTTGAATCTGAACCCACAGTAGGATATGAATATGAATCACAAGTGGGGGTTGAATCTGAAGCCACAGTAGGATATGAATATGAATCACAAGTGGGGGTTGAATCTGAAGCCACAGTAGGATATGAATGTGAATCACAAGTGGGGGTTGGATCTGAAGCCACATTGGGATATGAAAATGAATCACAAGTGGGGGTTGAATCTGAAGCCATAGTGGGATATGTCGAATATGAATCACAAGTGGGGGTTGAATCTGAAGCCACAGTGGGATATGAATATGAATCAACAGTGGGGGTTGAATCTGAAGCCACAGTAAGATATGAATATGAATCAATTGGGGGTTGAATCTGAAGCCACAGTGGGATATGAATATGAATCACTAGTGGGGGTTGAATCTGAAGCCACAGTAGGACACGAATATGAATCACAAGTTGGGGTTGTATCTGAAGCCACAGTAGGATATGAATATGAATCACAAGTGGGGGTTGGATCTGAAGCCACAGTAGGATATGAATATGAATCACAAGTGGGGGTTGAATCTGAAGCCAGAGTAGGATATGAATATGAATCTCATGTGGGGGTTGAATCTGAAGCCACAGTAGGATATGAATATGAATCACAAGTGGAGGTTGAATCTGAAGCCACAGTAGGATATGAATATGAATCACAAGTGGGGGTTAAATCTGAAGCCACAGTGGGATATGAATATGAATCACATGTAGAGATTGAATCTGAAGCCACAGTAGGATATGAATATGAATCAAAAGTGGGGGTTGTATCTGAAGCCACAGTAGGATATGAATATGAATCACAAGTGGGGGTTGAATCTGAAGCCACATTAGGATATGAATATGAATCACAAGTAGGGGTTGGATTTGAAGCCACGGTAGGATGCGAGGATTCCCAAGTGGAGCATGAAGTAGAACTGTTCTTCTAGACATGGTCGTAGATTTCATGTTCGCCTAGCAATTCGCCCAGAATCGAAAATATTTTTTTCCAAAAAGCTTGATTTTGGTCGAATTTTGACTTGTCAATATTATTACATATTTGGATTCTTCTCGCCGTTGCGGTTTCAACAGTATACTTATTTTTAAAATTTTGATAATTTTTTAGGCCCAATAGGCCTATATTAAAGTTTAAAAACTCCATAGACGAGTTATTTATGTACGGATTTTGTTTAAATTTATACCATAAGTACACTTTGGCACACTTAATCGAACGCTGAATCGAATGCCGTAAACAGAATTAAAATCGGACCAATAGTTTAGGATTTCAATTTTGACTTTGCCTTCCTGGAGGGCCCAGGGAACCATTTTTTGGACTTTAAAAGTCCTCTGGAAACAAATATTTTCGATTCTGGGCGAATGGCTGGGCGAAAATGAAATCTACGACCATGTCTAGAAGCAGCTCGGCGAGAAAAAACGAATGACACCTGTTAGATGTCTCTAGGACTTATAGTTTGGGCTACAGAGGACTTTTAAAGTCCAAAAAACGGTCCCCTGGGCCCTCTAGGAAGGCCAAGTCATAATAAAAATCCTAAAGTAATGGGCCGATTTTAATTCTGTTTGAGCCATTCGATTCAGCATGCCAACGTGTACTTATGGTATATATTTAAACAAAATCCGTACATAAATAACTCGTCTATGGAGTTTTTAAACTTTAAAATAGTCTTATTGGGCCTCAAAATTGGTCAAAATTTAAAATTAATTATACCGTTGAAACCGCAACGGCGAGACGAATCCAAATATGTAATAATAGTGACAAGTCAACATTCGACCAAAATCAAGCATTTGCCTGGGCTTAATTAAACCCAAGGTTTTTGGAAACATATATTTTCGATTCTGGGCGAATGGCTAGGCGAAAACGAAATATACGACCATGTCTAGAAGCAGCTCGGCGAGAAAACACTAATGACACCATTTAGAATTATCTAGGACTTATAGTTTCGGCTACAGAGGATTTTTTAAGTCGAAAAAACGGTCCCCTGGGCCCTCCAGGAAGGCCAAGTCAAAATCGAAATCATAAACTAATGGTCCGATTTTAATTCTGTTTGCGCCATTCGATTCAGCGTGCCAAAGTGTACTTATGGTATTGTTATGGCCCTACAATGCTGAACCCAAGAGATTAACATTCAAGCAAGGGCAACGATAGCATGCTGTTGCGATTAGAAGGCCAAAAGGGTTAATGTCAGATATGATCACGAATAATGAAGAAGGATGATATTAAACTTTTAATTTTCGTATTAATTATAATTACTAGGGAGGCTGAACCCTGTTCTGAGCCCAGAGATTAAAATGTCTAATTATTGTGTTTTTGTTCTATAATGCTTCTTTCAACATAGGAGAATAGCATAGGAAGGAACAAAAAACACATCGCATCCATAACCCCCCGGGCCGGGGGTTCGACCTCGACCCCGAATTTTTTATTTTTTTTCTTTCAGCCACACAATTTTGTTTGTGTGTCTGTAGTCTAAAGGGCTGCTGTAAGCAATATTAATGACCATATGAGGGCATAAACACCCATACGATATCCCTAGGGCCCCCTTGGGGGGGCCCCAAAATCATGTTTTTTTGTAGATATTTGTTTCATCAATTCTGAAAAGCAATCCCCCTGAAGAAAATTTTGTTTAGTTAGCCATTACTCTCGATCTTCTATGTGCGCGCTATTAGAGAAAACGGAACTAAGGAGGACAAACTGTTTGCTCTGCCCCAAAATTATTTTACAGACATGAAAATCTAAGAATTGGTATGGTTTGGTACCATTTTTTTGCACTTACGAGTCTATCTATATTTTTATCTATTGTTCAAATGCATTGCCCTTCTACGTAGAGTACATAGGGGTACATAGGAAGGCCTGTCCGTTTCAAAAAATCCCGATTTGCCGAAAATGTCAGATTTTTTACCCTTTTGGCGCCAAATCAGCTGTAACCCAAAGACGATAATGTAATATATTTATTTCAGCACTTTCTATTATTCAATAGGGGTATATTTAAACGGCACGGTGTTGGGGATGCTTGTACTCTATGCCATGCAAAAATTGCGGGAAATTTGAACAATTTTGAGTGACTAGATGGTTTTACAAAAGTGCAATGAAATTTTATGCAATTTTGCGCTCACGCACGTGCACGCGCATAGAGATCTGATTTTTTCATCGAGTCTTAATATTACCATATGTAATAAGATGGTGTAATGCCAGAAACTCTATCTCTTATACAGGCTGACTTGGGGGTGTAAACTTCAGCCTCCCCTTTAAATAACTAGGGAACACGAACAGGTTGATAAGCATGATAATTCAGTCAACCAAGGCAAAGAATAATAGTTGGCTAAGCGTGGAGTGAAGGCTTCGAGTAAATGCACTCGTTACAAGGAATGAACACTACACAAAAAGAACATTTGAAGACAACGGTTAATCAACACTTAGCTCACTGAACAGTAAACTGAATCACACTCAATTACAGACCGATATATGATACCATATAATATCGCCAGATAACACGCTCGGACAACGTGTACACTCAAGAACACTAATCAGTGTTCGTTACACAATACACAACACACAATAAAACTCAGAGCTCCTCACAACACTAGGGCTCGTTACACATACACAATAATGCACCTATGCTGCCTCATCTCCCCTTCAAAGGACAAAACAGTGCACTACCTACTTGTCTTAACACACAAACCAGCAGACAACATGTCACGCATGTCCAGGGGTACACCCAGAACAGCGTGAGAGGGAGCACTTCCTCCACACCTCTGCCTCTTCGGGCGCTCCAACAGGTACTAACTCTCAGCTCTTCCCTCCCTACACACATCTCTTCCCTAAGCCCTAACTTTCGGCAAGGAAATGGACTCACACTAGACTTATAACAGCGTCACACGAAATGTCTGATAGAGGTCTCCTGTCGTGGGAAACATAGATCTTCCCAGGCCTATGGTCCACGTGTGTATGTGGGTGGAGGTTCCCAGGCTCGTTGTTTTGCGTTATTCGACACCGCTGCTATCGGGGTAGATTAAAGGGGTCGCCCCCCTCTCTCTCTCCTCCTCTGCTACTTCTGCTACCACGCAGTGACAACAGGTTCAAAGTGCCAAAGTGTACTTATGGTTTATATTTAAACAAAATCCGTACATAAATAACTCGTCTATGGAGTTTTTAAACTTTAAAATAGGCCTATTGGGCCTAAAAATTTATCAAAATTAAAAACTAATTATACCGTTGAAACCGCAACGGCGAGACGAATCCAAATATGTAATAATATTGACAAGTCGACATTCGTCCAAAATCAAGCATTTGCCTTGGCTTCCCAAGGTTTTTGGAAACAAATATTTTCGATTCTGGGCGAATGGCTAGGCGAAAATTAAATATACGACCATGTCTAGAAGCAGCTCGGCGAGAAAACACTAATGGCACCAGTTAGAATTCTCTAGGACTTATAGTTTCGGCTACAGAGGATTTTTGAAGTCCAAAAAACGGTCCCTTGGGCCCTCCAGGAAGGCCAAGTCAAAATCGAAATCATAAACTAATGGTCCGATTTTAATTCTGTTTGCGACATTCGATTCAGCGTGCCAAAGTGTACTTATGGTATACATTTAAACACAATCTGTACATAAATAACTCGTCTATGGAGTGTTTAAACTTTAAAATAGCCCTATTGGGTCTAAATATGGGTCAAAATTTAAAATAATTATGCCGTTGAAACCACAACGGCGAGACGAATCCAAATATGTAATAATATTGACAGTCAAAATTTAGGCACTTGACAGGTGATGTTCGAATTTCGATTTGGTTACAGTATATTTTGTGAAATTTAATGTCGGGTTGGTATTTCAACTTGACTTAGTGTTATCTCATCAACAATCCTGTAATAGGATATAGTGAGATAGAATATGCCCGACAGGGTCACATCTAGATTTATGAATCTTGCTTTAACTTCTCACACTAAGGCAGCATTCACATAATAAGAACACAGTTTATTTTACACTCTTATTCATTCAATGACATAGAACTAGCACGTGAATTTTAGGTACTAATGGTCTATAAACTTTGGTCCAAGCACACCCATGGAATATTGCCTTTGGTCCAAAGACACCCCAAAACACCCTTTGGTCAAAAAACACTCCAAATCACCCATGGACTATAGACATTGGTCCTAAAACATTCATGGACTATAACCTTAGGTCTAATAACACCACAAAACACCCATGACTATATAATTTAGTCCAAAAAGACCCCAAAACACCCACGGACTATAGCCTTTCGGTCCAAAAACACCCCAAAACACCCATGGACTATAGCTTTCTGTCCAAAAACACTCTTTGGTCGAAAAACACCCATGGACACCCTTTGGTCCAGTATCCCCTCAAAATACTTATGGACAATAGCCTTTGGTCCAAAATCACCCCAAGCACCCAGGGACTTAGGTTCAAAAACACCCCCCAAAATACAATGGACTATGTTTAAAAATTACCATGGACTATAGCCTTTGGTGCAAAAACACTCATGGACTATAGTCTTCCGTCCAAAAACACCCCAAAACACCAATGAATTATAACCTTTGGTCCAAAAACACCCATGGACTATGACCTTTGGTCAAAGAACAACCCAAAAACACCCATGGACTATATCTTTTAGTCCAAAGACATCCTTAATTACCCAAAACTCTGATGGACTATATATAGCCTTTGGTCCAAAAACACCCATGGACTATATATAGCCATTGGTCCAAAAACACCCATGGACTATGTATAGCCTTTGGTCCAAAAACACCCATGGACTATATATAGCCTTTGGTCCAAAAACACCCATGGACTAAATATAGCCTTTGGTCCAAAAACATCCATGGACTATATATAGCCTTTGGTCCAAAAACACCCATGGACTATATATAGCCTTTGGTCCAAAAACACCCATGGACTATATATAGCCTTTGGTCCAAAAACACCCATGGACTATATATAGCCTTTGGTCCAAAAACACCCATGGACTATATATAGCCTTTGGTCCAAAAACACCCATGGACTATATATAGCCTTTGGTCCAAAAACACCCATTGACTATATATAGCCTTTGGTCCAAAAACACCCATGGACTATATATAGCCTTTGGTCCAAAAACACCCATGGACTATATATAGCCTTTGGTCCAAAAACACCCATGGACTATATATAGCCTTTGGTCCAAAAACACCCATGGACTATATATATATATCCTTTGGTCCAAAAAAACCCCAAGAACTATATAATAGCCTTTGGTCCAATAACACCCATGGCCTTTGGTCCTAGATCATCCCAACACACCCATGTACTATAGCTTTTGGTCCAAAAACACATACGGAATATAGCTTTTGGTCCAAAAACACATACGGACTATAGCTTTTGGTCCAAAAACACCCATGGATTATAGCCTTTGGTCAAAAAACACCCCAAAACACCCAAGGACTATAGCCCTTAGTTAAAAACCACACCAAACCACCCATCCCAAAACACCCATGGGCTATAGCCTTTGAATTAAAATCACCACAAAACGACCATGGACTACAGCATTTGGTCCAATATCACCCACGGACTATAGCCTTTGTTCTAAAAACACCCCAAACCACCCACGGACTGTAGCCTTTGGTCCAAAAACACATAAGTAATATAGCCTAAGGTCCAGAAACACCCCAAAACACCCATTCATTATAGCGTTTTGTCCAAAAAACACATATGGACTATAGCCTTTGGTCCAAAATATCCCATGGGCTATAGCTATTGGTCCCAAAACACCCATGGACTATAGCATTTGGTCCAAAAACACCGATGGACTATGGTGTTTGGTCGAAAAACACCCCAAGACACCCATGGACTATAGCCTTTGGTCCACAAACACCCATGGAGTATATCATTTGGTCCAAAAATACCCATGGACTATAGCTTTTGGTCCAAAAACACCCCAAAATATCCATGGACTATAGCCTTTGGTTAAAAAATACCCATGGATTATAGCCTTTGGTCCAAAGATACCCATGGACTATACAGCCTTTGAGGCAAAGACACTCCACAATTCCAATTGACTATGGCCGTTTGGTCCAAAAACACCACAAAACACCCATGGACTATAGCCTTTGGTCCAAAACACCCTAAAACACCCCGAAACACCCATGGACTATACCCGTTGGTCCGAAAACACTTAAAAACTCCATGAACTTTGGTTTTTGGTCTAACAACACCAATGGACTATAGCCTTTGGTCCAAAAAGTCCCATGGACTGTTGTATTGTGTCCAAAAGAAACTCATGGGCTATAGCCTTTTGTCCAAAAACACCCATAAACACCCATGGACTATAGTATTTCGTCCAAAACACCTCAAACACCTATGGACTATAGCCTTTGGTCCAAAACCACCCCAAAATACTCATGGACGATAGCCTTTGGTCCAAAAACACCCAAAATCTCCCTTGGACTATAGCTCAAAAACACCCCAAGTCACCCATAGGCTTTAGCGTTTGGTCCAAAAACTCACCAAAATACCCATGGATTAGCTTTTGGTCGAAAAACACCCATGGACTATAGCCTAAATTTGGTCCAAAAACACCCCAAAACATGAATGCAAATAGGATATTGGTAATATATAAAACTATAATAATGCCTGTGTGATGCTGACTTTTGTCATAACAGACTTAACACGTCACAGCTTCGTATTACTTAATTACACAGTTGGAATTTGCCCATTCTCAGATAAACTACCATTTGGAAGAAATTAGTGTAATCTATTTTGTATTACTCTCACACCAATACCAAACACCCCCAATGCAATTAATGAAAACAAATGTGATTCACCGGGATTCGAACCTGGGTTATCACACACAGATTTTTAAACACTCTAACCATTATACCACCAAGATGGTCCATACCTATGATGTGCTGTGAGTAGGATAATGCTGACGGAGAACTTACAAAATATAGGGAGATGCAACATAATATTAAGTAGTCGAGTATCAAGGCCCAGAAACAAATAATTCAGGTCATCCTTTAATTTCTCTAGGTCTAAAAGTTGAAATTTCGAAGGACAACACATACAGTATACAGTATGCCAGATTAGCAATAAGAAATAGAGTTCTCTCACTCTTATAATTACCTCTCCAAAATTAGTTTTCTGCCCACAGCTAACTCAAAGACAACTGCAGAGGTTGAAGTAACTAAACTAAAGGTTTCTAAATACCACTGATGGTAACAAAGGCTTTGAAGTATCCCCAATAGGCTCAAAATCGCGTCATATGCGTGAAAGGGTTAAGTAGTCGAGTATCTAGGCCCAGAAACAAATAATCCAGGTCATCCATTAATTTCTCTAGGTCTAAAAGTTGAAATGTCGAAGGACGACACGTATATAATTATATAATGCTCTGTGAGATATGTTATTAACCTGCTTGTGTCCATAATGAACTCAGCTAAAGGAGATAACGATATGAAGAAAAGCAGGCCAGCATAGTAAGGATATCTTACTTGAATGTGGGTTTGTCGGTGAGCGAATTTTCAGGAGTTGCTCAGCATTTTGGTATTCGGTTAAGGGAGCCCACCTCGCTTTTTTTTCTCTTTCTCCCTCTCTCTTTGGCTTGCATCCATTTGGCCCCATTCAACCAACTGTTTTAAGATGTTTACCCCCATCCAGGTGCCAATATTTTCCTGGCGATCGGTAGCGAGCCAGCATATATATATATATAAATATATATATATATATATATACAGTACAGTATATACAGTATATATATATATATATATATATATATATACATGTTTTTACAACAAGCTAAATTTGTACATTTTTCGATAGAAAAATTTCTCCGGCAAAGCCGGATTTCTCCATACAATGCTGGCTCGCTATCGCTCGCCAGGAAAAAATCGACACCTGGATGGGGATAAACGTCTTAAAACAGTTGGATGAATGGGGCCATATGAATACAAGTCAGAGAAAAAGAGAAAAGGAGAGAAAGATAAAGAAAAGCAGGTGAACCCCCTTAAGGGACTGAAAATAATAGGGAAACTAATTAATCTACATCGCCGGTCGAGTATTATTATACCGTGATAATTAGTTTGATACAGCAATTGCAATATGCCTCTATATTTATTAGAGGTACATTTTAAATATGATAGTTACCTTTGTTTTATAGAAAGCTTTTGTCATAACGAGAACCTATTACTTAACCTTTTCAAGCTCCAATACGCGTTTCTGTTGTTTCTGGCTACTATTAGACGATTTTATTCAGATTAGTAACGGTATGTGGAAGTCAAAGGGTTGATTGAGATAGTATTTACCCTTTTAATACCCACAGATACTTCCACAGCTGCATAAAATCATCTAATGATAGCCAAAATAAACTGCTAAAACGCGTCAGAGCTTCAAAGGGTTAATATAATGCGATCCCGATCTTTTACATACCTGCTTATCGTCCTATCCTAACCAATTGACCACTTGCGAGTTTCAGGCTACAAGGTGTGACGTCTCCCAGCGTTGGCAGAATCGCCTCTCAGTAGCCACTAGCGCTCGCCAGGGACATTGAAGTGGGCTACAGTTATCAGAGAATGTTGTTCTTTTTTTCCTAGCAATCGTATTGTCACAGACAGTCCAGTGGTGGTCTTTATTTTCGTCTGTGACAATGGGAAGTGCTTTATATCATTAATAGAATATAACATGCATTGCATATTGTTAAGGAGACATTACCAGTGTTGTGGTAATGTGTGCGTGCGTATGCGTGTGTTGTCTCCCTCGCTCGGAGGCTCGCGCGCGAGCTTTCTCACACCCCTTGATTGGCTGGTGTGTCTGGCTGTGTCACGTGACACCTGCTGCCTTGTGACGTCTCGGCCTGTGATTGGCCGACCACCGCGTCTTTGTGGGCTCCTGTGTTCGTGGGGGTCCCCAGGAGCTGCCTTCCTCAGAGCAGGCCAGGGGCGCACACGACTAACATCCTTTTTACAACTGTCCCCCATATCCCCACCATTCTGATACTGTCTCTCTCACTCAACTTCCTTTCTTTCATTCCTCTATCTTTTAACGTCACAGCACTCCCTTTGGGTTCTTCTGTACACGATTTCATATCGGCCCATCGTATTGTGTGCGTTGCTCTCATATATATTTACATGTAGTAGAATAGGCTATAAGGGTTCTTAGTCTATGGAGGTTTGATGACTCTGTGTGTGTCTCCCTCAGTGTCCTTAGTCTATGGAGGTTTGATGACTCTTTGTGTGTGTCTCCCTCATTATCAGTAGTGCTCTGCTCGGTTATTTAAAGCTAGACTGGGATGAGGCTTCTGTTGTCGTTGTCACCGAGTGTGTACGGTTTGTTTATACCTACACGACTTCGACGGTTTCTGTGGTAGCCTAGGTCGTCCTTTTGGTTGTGTCTTTTGCGAGTGCAGCATCGTGTTGTAAGAGGGCATTAGCCTACTACCTTATAACACAGTGCTGCCTCTTTGCTTGACTTTAGAGGGATCGCCAGGGTAGAGCCAGATACTTGAGATCTGGATCCACCAAGAGAGCATCCCCATCATTAATGCAACTTTAATCATACCACCTTAAGGAAAACGCTAGGCTATGAGCCTGTGTTGCTCAGCCACAGTTTCCTAACCTTGATATCCCAGCTAGACTTTATTCGCCTAGCAGACACTAGTTAGGACCTAAGCTCTTTTGATATGTATGCATTATTATTCACAAGCATTTATTAGTCTAGGTTGTTGTTGAGTTGCACAACCATAGTAGACTGTTTCGTTGATGATGAAGTACTTCTTTTAGTGTTGAGCATTACTACCGTTGCGCGTTTATAGTATTCTCGTGTATGTTAACATTATATGTCCTATCTTTTTGTGTATTCCATTTACACCTGTGGTGTCCTGCCTCCTGCCTTTATATAGTTTAAGATACGAGCATCTTATGAGCATCAGACTTTCTTCAGAAGTTTCCAGGTCTATGCTGTAGGACTATACTTCACTTGCTTTCAGATAGGAGTGAAGGGTTTATTGTTGTTTAGAGTAACTGTATTAAAGAATCTTTTTATTGTATTAAATCTCGCAGTGATTTAATTGATCTTCCCATAGATTCTTGTTTATGCATTTTAACGTAACTTGCATCCTGTGTGTTATCAGGCTATACCAGTGTGGGTTAGCCTGAAGTAGAGTACATTTATGCCCAGTTAAGGATACCCCGTTATCGCAGATTAACTCTGGAGGGTATAGGTGTTTTGTTCGCCGGCATATAAGTTCGAGGGTTTGGATCTAGCGTACCGTTGTTGCATAGTGCCCTATTACTAGTCCAAGCATTAAGTGCCCTTGTTTTATTCGTAGCCCCGGTCATAACAAATGGTGACCTTGCCTAGTATCTTATCTTAGTCAACCTAGTGAACGAGGAAATAATTGCAGGATTTTTGGACATTTGTTTTTGTGAGGAATATTTTGGACACTTGGGAATTTTTTTGGCAACGTGGTATAGCACTTGAGTTGTCTTCAAGCATTTTTGAGTGAATAGTGCTACATGAGGTTAGGTACTTTTTTTTTTTTATAAACGTTGAGGATTTCCGGTGGACACTATGTCGAACGACGGATCAGTACATAGTACAAAGGAGTACAAAGGAAATCAAGCAACAACAGATATAGTGACCCTTCTAGGTTGCTTGTCCTCCAAAACACTGAGGATCAAGTGTCCAAACAGTGGTTTAGAGTGGGTAAGGGAACATTGGAAAGGGAACTACTGCCCTGGAACTAATGTCCGTGGCAGGACTAGGAAGTTAGTAGGGGACATAATTATGGGTTAGTAACTGAGGGGAGGATAAAATAAAGTTATTCATTTACAAACGCAGTCAGTCGTGGGTTTGATGCGAGATATTTGTCTATGCGGATTTTAAATGAATCAACGGTGCTGCAGTCTATAACGTCTCAGGGAAGCCCATTCCACAAGTTGACAACTCGATTGAAGAAGAAATTCTTAGATTCATGTGAGTTAAAAGATTTACCAATAATTTTCCAACCGTTTCCCCGCGTGTAATTAGATTGGTCGATAGTGAAGTACTTCCTACAGTTCATATTGTCGATGCCTTTGATGATTTTGAACACTTGAATTAAGTCACCTCTTAATCTGCGCTGGGTTAAAGGAAATAGATTTATTTCTCTAAGACGCTCTTCGTATGGTTTGTTCTTTAGGCTAGGTATCATTTTGGTAACTCTACGTTGAACTCGTTCTAGCTTGTTTATGTCTTTTTGGTAATAAGGGCACCAGCATTGAACGCAGTATTCCAGAAGAGAGCGGACTAAGGAATTGTAAAGGATTAGGATAACGTCTTTGGATTTATGCTCAAATGATCTGCCTATAAAGCCAATTATTTTGTTTGCCTTCTTAACAACTTCTGAACATTGTTGACTCGGTTTTAGGTTACTCGATATTGTTACTCCCAGATCGGTTTCTCTGTTTACATTCTTAAGCTGAGTGCCATTCATCGAATAGTTTGCTTTCTCATTTAGGTATCCGATATGTAGTACTTTACATTTATCCGCATTGAAACTCATTTGCCAAATTTGGGCCCAATGTGACAATTTATCTAGATTGTGTTGCATATCGTCAACTTGATCTTTTGAGAGTACGCTATTTGCAATTTTTGTATCGTCAGCAAATTTTGAGATTGTACAGGTGAGACCCTCATCTATGTCGTTGATGTAAATTAGAAAGAGAATTGGTCCTAGTACCGATCCCTGGGGTACCCCGCTACTTACATTGGTCCATTTAGATGCCTTACCGTTTATGACTACTCTTTGCTTTCTGTCGCTGAGCCAATTTTCTATCCATTTCAACACACCGTCTTGTATTCCATGCGCTTTTAGTTTTATCAGTAAACGTTTGTGGGGAACTTTGTCAAAGGCCTTTTGAAAATCAAGGTATATAATATCTACAGCTTTACTCTCATCGTAGAGGTTGAGGATATCGTGGAAGAAGTCTAAGAGGTTTGTTAAACAGGAACGTTTTTTACGAAAGCCGTGTTGAGTATCTTTAACCCTTGCCTAGCGGCGCGCGACTTATGTCGAGTTAAAGAAACTGGCAAAAAACAGGTGAAAAATGGGTGAAAATCGAGTGAAAATGGGTGGAACAGTAATGAACCATACCATCTGTGGCCTCCCGGCCCTCACTAACTCCAGTTCCCCCACCGCACGGGAGGATGACAGTGTGACCAATAGTTCGCGAAAAGTGAACAATGTAGCAAAATCCACTAAACTTCCATCTTTGAGGTAACACTGTCAGGGCTCCACGAGTGCTATGTAGCTGTATGTGGTGTCATTGTGTAGCGATTTCCGCCTAGTTTTCGGCACAATACAGTTCCTTTCATGCTGATGGTTGATATAGCAGTCAGAATGGCCTGAAAAGGCCCAAAACGGCCACAGACCACCCGCTCGTAATGTGTTAAGTATGTTATTTTCCTCTAAGTGATTTAGGAGTCTGTCTCTTATGACCGTTTCTAGCATTTTACATACAACTGAGGTTAAGCTAATTGGACGATAGTCACTGGGTAGGGATTTGTTGCCTTTTTTGAATATCGGTGTTACGTTGGCTATCTTTTACTGATCAGGCATAGTTCCAGACTGCAAGGATTTATTTAATAGTAATGTCAGTGGTTTGGAGAGCTCATCCTTAGCTTCCTTTAGAACTCTAGGCGAGATTGTATCAGGTCCAGGCGTTGTATTTACCTTGAGTTTATCTAAACAATTCAATACTTCTCTCTCTGTAACGGTGATATTGCTTAGAACATCTGAATTATCAATCTGAATCGGCGATGGTGTAGGGATATCACTGAGGTCTTCTGTTGTAAAAACTGATGCAAAGAAGGTATTGAGGGCATTACTCATTTGTACTTCGTCTTTGGTGTATTCTCCATTTTCATTGACTACTAACGGTCCAACAGTTGAAGTAACTACTTTTTTCTTTCTGATATAACTATAGAATTCTTTCGGGTTTGTTTTACTTTGATTCGCAATATGTAACTCTAGGGTCTTTTTACTTTGCTTAATTAACTTTTTGGCTTTGCGTCGTAGCTCTACAAATTTCACCCGTTCTTCGTCATTTTGTGAGGATTTTAATATATCATTAGCAAATTTTTTAGCAAGCAGGCAGTTTGAAATATCTTTATTCCACCATTTAGGCTTATTATTATGGCCTGGACGCCGTATTTTCGATGGTATGCAGTCTTGCACTGCTTTTAGGTAAGTGGTTTCGAATAACTTCCAAGATGTATTTATGTCAGTCAGTTTCTTTAAACATAGCTCTAAGTTTATGAAAGTTTGCTTTCTTGAAAGTAGGGACTTTTTCGATGCTACTATTTGGTTCGTTACTAGTAAAGTTTAAAGTGAAAGTTATCGTACGATGGTCGCTGTTACTGAATTCATCACCAACATTCAAATTCTCTATTAATTCTTCTTTTGTTGCAAGTACAATGTCAAGAACGTTATTACCACGGGTCGGTGTTCGAACAAATTGATAAAGCGAACTCTCTTGCAAGTTCGTATACAAGTCATGTCCGGAGTGTGAAGTAAGAGTATCGCCCCACTTGGTCACAGGTAAATTAAAGTCGCCAAAAAATACGGTATCTTGTGAGTTACTTACATCTGCAATTTGTTCATAAATTTCTCGGTCAGTTTGCACTGATTGAGCTGGAGGTCTGTATATTAATGCAAGTATTATTTTTGTACCTTTATTATTCTTTATTAGCACAAAAGATGTGTCGACGTTCACAATTTGAGGTTTTGACAAGAGGGTCGGGTTAAGACTTTCTTTGATATAAAATAAAACGCCACCTCCATTTTTATTTATTCGGCTTTTCTCAAACATTACATAACCGGGAAGTGAATACTCTGCTAAAAAGTCTCTATATACTGTATTGAGCCAAGATTCTGTTATACCAATCACATCATAATTTTCAGTAAACACTAGTTCCTCTAAATCTGAAAATTGATTGCGTATGCTACGAGCGTTTGCATAGAAAACCTTTAAAGTTGCGGTTTTAGAACTCGCAGAATGTTCTTTAATCTAATTTTTGGTTCTGATCGGATCTACATTTACATTCATGGCTGACATCGGTCCTCAGTCGTTATCCCTGGCGGTTTTGAATTTGGGTCGTGTTGGTGGAGCTTTATCCAAATTCGCGGTTCTTGACAGATTAGCATTTAATTCCTTCGCAGGTTGCCGCCCTCGCTGTCTTCGGTCCTCCTTCCTGGTTGTCCTGTGCTGAGTCGATTTCTTCTCCGAAAATCCTTCACCGCATCGTTGAGAAGACGCCCAAAAACGTGCTGCTCCCACCTGGTTCAGATGAACTCCATCGTCCGAAAACAAATAGTCATCGTAGTAGAAATTGTCCCAGGTGTAGTGAGAGCACAGGCGAGGAGGTGGAGAAGGTGGAGTTCTCTAGCGGCGCTCGGGTGGTAAACAGTGAGGAGGATGCTCGGATATTTTTGGAGGAGCCTGTGTCAGCGGATCGGGTGTCGGGGCTAGACCGGTACGGACTACAGTGTGTAGCCACGATCTTAGGGTTTCCCGGTAATAGTGGTTTGTCGAGAGGTGAGCTGGTTACCTGTGTGCTCGGTGGGGTGCGTGGGGCTTCGGGTGGAGCGGGAGCTGGGGCACCTTCTGCCCAGCCCCCATTCCACTCGACTCCTACCATGGCGCCCCCTCGGGCTCCGGAGCCGGGTACGTTCCCGCAGGCCGATGCCCGCTGGCGGTTGGGTATACCTCTAGGTGATTCACGGGGTGAGTCCCCAATAGTAGCACCCCCTCCTCAGGGTTTGTCTGCCGAGATGTTGTTTCAGCTTGAACTCGCCAAACTTAACCAGCAGGCTGAGCAACGAAAGTATGAGTTCGAGCAACGAAAGTATGAGGCTGAGCTCAAGCAACAACAGCAGCAGCGGGAATCTGAGCTTAGGATTCAGTCTGAAGAGAGAAAGACCATGTACTGTGCAGACATAGATCTTGAGAAGTCGCGGGTGGAGTCGACAGGGCAGCGTCTCGGTTCTGGGAATCGAGATCTTGATCAGTCTTTATCGCACCTTCTTAAGTTAGTCCCTGCATTTGATGAGTCGGGTGTCACCGAGTTTTTCCTGCGTTTTGAGAAGAAGTGCCAGGAGCACCAATGGCCCGAGGTTAAGTGGGCAGCCCTTGTTTCCTCTAGGTTGGTTGGCAAAGGACTCAAGACATATGATACGTTGCCCTTGGAGTCTTCCATCGATTATGAGGTATTGAAGGAGGCTGTCCTGCGGGCATATGAGTTACAACCAGAGAAGGTTGAAGTTCCGGGGTGTTACGAAGGGTCGTGAGTGCACCTTTCTTGAACATGCCCGGGAACTGTCTGACGCTTTTGGGAATTGGCTGAGATCGGAGAAGGCAACAACGTTTGATGAGATAAAACAGTTGATGCTTCTCGAGCAGTTCTTTAAGTGTACGGGCAGCGACCTGACGTTGAACCTCAAAGACAAAAATCCTAAAACTCTACAGGAGGCAGCTGAGATGGCTGACCTTAGGCTATCGCTGATTCGTGGGTGCGGGTCTGCACAACGGAACGATGCAGGTAACAAGGGGCGCAACACTCCACCCCCCCGAGTCAGTGATACACCATACAACAATAAAAACAAGAGCAATGATACTAATTTTGATCACAAACCTAAAACTGTCCCGTTTAAGAGAGGTCAGGGCCCTTCCCCACCTCAGGGGAAGTCCAAGGGTGAAGTAGAGTGTTTTCGGTGTCATAATAAGGGGCATTTTGCACGTTCCTGCCCTAGTAACCAACCTACAGCAGTTGTGTCTTTGGCTCGCAACATTGGGGTGTCTCTGAGGTCTTCTGCATTTACCCAGGGTGATATGTCAGATGCGGGGGCACAGCCAGTGAAGGAGTGTCCGGAAGGCTCGAAACTTGTCCGCGATGGTTTTTGCGGTCATAGAGGGCGTGGCTGCGTGAGTTGGGCTGGTTGCAAGCATGGGTTGGAGTTGTTGCGAGATACAGGTGCATCCCAGACTCTGATGAAAAACTTTACAGGCAAGCCTATAAACGCGGCACGGGTAGTTGTGGTGCAGGGTATTAATGCTACACGGTCATACCCGTTGGTTCGAGTGGAGCTGGAGGTTGATAGTGTGACACGGGAGATTGATGTTGGAATCGTAGAGAAACTGCCAGTAGAGGGCGTCGATCTTCTTCTCGGCAACGACTTTGCGGTACCTACTTCTGAGGTTCCACCCTTAGTCGGTGCCGAGAGGGCGGCCGACGTGAGCAGGGAGGGGCAGGAGTTGGTCGAGAGGTGTCAATTACAGCAGAGGGCGTGTATTGTCACCCGATCTCGTGCATCTAAAGTGTCACAGCCTATTCCTCAGTCTCTAGACCAGCGGAGGAACGGTCGGAAGGAGCAAGCTAAAGTTGGGAGTAGTTTGTGAGTTTTGATCCAGCGGCTCTTCTTGGCGACTTAGTATTAGCACCAATGTTTAGGTCCGGAGTGGCCCCAGAACCTGTCACACTTGGTGAGGAGGTAGGGCATGAGAAAACTCTGAGACAGCAAGTTGAACTCGAGGACGGTAAAACATGTCATGTGAACCTGAAGGAGTTCGTGAGGCAACCACCTGAGCAGCCTACTGTCCCTATATTGGTCTGCAGCGGCCAAGGTGGAGAAGGAGAGGGGGGCAGTGGGGCACAGGTGGAGGAGAGTTGGGATTGTCATGTCTCGGTGGAGCAGTGGGCGGGGGACACGAGCCAGGTGGCTGTGGAAGCACTAGAGCACCTGCCTGAGCAGCAGTGTGCAGCGCTCCAGCACCCGCTCGGTTAATACCCCACTGTTTGTGCCAAGCACCCAGGCCTCACAACTCTTGCGGTGCACGAGGTTCCGCTGACAGGTCACTTGAGTGTCAGTAGACCGTTGGCCTCGTTGTTTCAGTGGTTCAAGGTGGGCGACGAGGCTTTGGCATGGGTGTCAGGTCAGGGTCGACCCATGGCTGCTAAGGGTACTGGTCAGAACCAGGATATTGAGCAGATTGGTGAGGTTGGCTGTGAAGTGGATGTGCCCGGTCGTCGCATAGCCTCCCAATGCTGTTCTAGTATTATGCAACAGCCACATGTACCATAGACCGACTGTATCTGGCCATGTCGCTGAAGGCGTTGATGCTGCGCAGGCAGATGTAGTTGCAAGGAATGCGGGGGTGGGCATGTACGGTATCGGCGGGAGAGCACTAGCAATTATGAACTATGGGAGTGACTGCACAGGTGGTACAGATTGTCCCCCTCGTGACCTGGCTGTTCTAGGGACAAAGGTGGAGAAGGAGGGAGGATATAGTGTAGAACTGTGGTCTCGGCTGGGTTGTGGGAGGGCAATGAGCATGTTGTTCGTCGAGACAAGTTGCAACCTCTTGTTCCGGAGCGTCAAGAGAAGTTGTTTGCTAGGCTGTGGCAGTGCATCCGCATGTTTGTTCATTCTCCGGACCTGTTGTACGGGGTAGAATCCGACATGGAGGCTGGAGACAGTGCAAGGCTCAATGTGGCTCCCTACCGTATAAATCCTGCTCGACAGCCTGTGGCGAAA
Organism: Lithodes maja; assembly: GCA_037953745.1. Taxonomy (NCBI): domain Eukaryota; kingdom Metazoa; phylum Arthropoda; class Malacostraca; order Decapoda; family Lithodidae; genus Lithodes; species Lithodes maja. The sequence continues at coordinate 51,595 of JBAKBP010012708.1, forward strand.
GCAGAGCTGGACTACGTGTTGACGAAGGGTCTGAGGGATAAGGAATGTCGTGAGTGGTCGTTGCCTGAAACTTTGCAACCTGTGTTAAGTGGCAAGATCAGTGTGTGTGTTGATTGCAAGAGTGTGTGTGCATTATCCCTGACAGACGCCTATACCTTATCGAGATTTGACGATCCCATAGACCGCATCGGGGCTGCATCGCTTATCACGAAGGTAGAACTAGTGAAAGGTTTTTGGCAGGTCCCGTTGCCGGAAAGAGTGAAGAGAAGTGCCAGTCTTGTGATGAACTGGGCAGTTTATCAGTGCCAGCTGTTGTTTTGCTGCCGGAACACAAGTTGGATGTGTGGCATGTTAAGGGGGCTGATAATGTTGTGGCTGATTGTTGTCACGGGAGGGTATGCTTCGGGGAGCACCCTCGCCGTTCAGTCAGTGTGTGTTTGAGAGTTGAGAAAAACTAGGCTTGCCCCTATACAGCAGCCGCCAAAAAACAACATTAAAATTAAATAACAAAAATCACATAAAAACTCTTTCATTTTGATAGTTAATTGTAAGTTGCCAATGTTATAGCTAAAGTCCTAAGTTGAACCTGTCTTTCACTTAGTAGGCTGGGCTCTGTGAAGCTCGCTCAGGGAGCATAGTAGGCTAAAAAATTATACTATTATGTTTGGGAGTTATAAGATTTTCTTTATGCTAATGTGTTGTTTTGTTTAAGATTGAGCTTTGCATTTTATTTTCTGGTGGAGTGGCTAAGTGTGGCGGGTCTTGTCGGCATTCTGCCTTGTCAGATATACCGCTCACCTAATGTTGAGCGTCCTATAGCTTGGGCGGGGTGTGACGTCTACCAGCGTTGGCAGAATCGCCTCTCGGTAGCCACTAGCGCTCGCCAGGGACATTGAAGTGGGCTACAGTTATCAGAGAATGTTGTTCTTTCTTTCCCAGCAATCGTATTGTCACAGACAGTCCAGTGGTGGTCTTTATTTTCGTTTGTGACAACGGGAAGTGCTTTATATCATTAATAGGATATAACATGCAATGTATATTGTTAAGGAGAGAGAGCGGTGTAGGCAGTGTTGTGGTAATGTGTGCGTGCGTATGCGTCTGTTGTCTCCCTCGCTCGGAGGCTCGCGCGCGAGCTTTCTCACGCCCCTTGATTGGCTGGTGTGTCTGGCTGTGTCACGTGACACCTGCTGCCTTGTGACGTCTCGGCCTGTGATTGGCCGACCACCGCGTCTTTGTGGGCTCCTGTGTTCGTGGGGGTCCCCAGGAGCTGCCTTCCTCAGAGCAGGCCAGGGGCGCACACGAATAACATCCTTTTTACAACTGTCCCCCATATCCCCACCATTCTGATACTGTCTCTCACTCAACTTCCTTTCTTTCATTCCTCTAATCTTTTCACGTCACAGCACTCCCTTTGGGTTCTGTACACGATTTCATATCGGCCCATCGTATTGTGTGCGTCGCTCTCATATATATTTACATGTATTAGAATAGGCTATAAGGGTTCTTAGTCTATGGAGGTTTGATGACTCTGTGTGTGTCTCCCTCAGTGTCCTTAGTCTATGGAGGTTTGATGCCTCTTTGTGTGTGTCTCCCTCATTATCAGTAGTGCTCTGCTCAGTTATTTAATGCTAGACTGGGATGAGGTTTCTGTTGTCGTTGTCACCGATGTGTGTACGGTTTGTTTATACCTACACGACTTCGACGGTTTCTGTGGTAGCCTAGGTCGTCCTTTTGGTTGTGTCTTTTGCGAGTGCAGCATCGTGTTGTAAGAGGGCATTAGCCTACTACCTTATAACACAGTGCTGCCTCTTTGCTTGACTTTAGAGGGATCGCCAGGGTAGAGCCAGATACTTGAGATCTGGATCCACCAAGAGAGCATCCCCGTCATTAACGTAACTTTAATCATACCGCCTTAAGGACAACGCTAGGCTATGAGCCTGTTTTGCTCAGCCACAGTTTCCTAACCTTGATATCCCAGCTAGACTTTATTCGCCTAGCAGACACTAGTTAGGACCTAAGCTCTTTTGATATGTATGCATTATTATTCACAAGCATTTATTAGTCTAGGTTGTTGTTGAGTTGCACAACCATAGTAGACTGTTTCGTTGATGAGGAAGTACTTCTTTTAGTGTCGAGCATTACTACCGTTGCGCGTTTATAGTATTCTCGTGTATGTTAACATTATATGTCCTATCTTTTTGTGTATTCCATTTACACCTGTGGTGTCCTGCCTCCTGCCTTTATATAGTTTAAGATACGAGCATCTTATGAGCATCAGACTTTCTTCAGAAGTTTCCAGGTCTATGCTGTAGGACTATACTTCACTTGCTTTCAGATAGGAGTGAAGGGTTTATTGTTGTTTAGAGTAACTGTATTAAAGCATCTTTTTATTGTATTTAATCTCGCAGTGATTTAATTGATCTTACCATAGATTCTTGTTTATGCATTTTAACGTAACTTGCATCCTGTGTGTTATCAGGCTATACCAGTGTGGGTTAGCCTGAAGTAGAGTACATTTATGCCTAGTTAAGGATACCCCATTATCGCAGATTAACTCTGGAGGGTATAGGTGCTTTGTTCGCCGGCATATAAGTTCGAGGGTTTGGATCTAGCGTACCGTTGTTGCATAGTGCCCTATTACTAGTCCAAGCATTAAGTGCCCTTGTTTTATTCGTAGCCCCGGTCGTAACAAAGGAAGTTGGGGCCGTACAAAAAGTTATTAAACAGAAATGCAATAATAATGTAGGTTTCTGATGGATAGAACGTATGATGAATTTGGTTTTATGATTGATATATGCAATACAACCATATTTTAGCTCGTAATTCTGCTAGATGTCGATAGTAAAAACTCGTTTGCCTTTTAAAAATAAAAGAAGATCAAAGGCGAAGAAAGACGTAGCTTTTTTCAGGAACACATGTGCAGTCCAGAATTTGTGATTTGGCGTGTACACTGAAGAATTACTTGCTGAATTGCCGACTTGCGACTTTCGTTCTATAAGGAAATTGGAGCTGTGACCATCAATATTTAACAGAATTTAAAGCTAAAATATGGTCGCAGTACATTTATAAATACATAAACCCCAATTCAACATACCATTTATCCATCAGAAACGTACATTATTCTTGCATTTTTGTTTAATATCGATGTTCACGGCTCCAACTTCCTTATAGCCTGAAACTCGCAAGTGGTCAATTATCACCGTGAACACATATACGGTGACTGTTCCGCTCACACTCAAGGTTAGATTCTTACTGTTTGTATTCTGTCCAAATCAAAGTATATTTAGTTAAAATAAGACTTCAGAGGCTATCAACCTTATTGGATTATTAAGCCAGCACACTGGAAGTCAAGAATAACGTCTGGACCGGAGCCTCTCTGCAAAAAATCTAGTCCCTTGCAAATCAAACGGTACCTCACCTCGTTATTATACCCTTCATTCATTGTCCCATTTCTATATCAATTTAAAGACTTTTCGTGCCATTTATGTGTCAATTTGTACCTGGCGAGCGATAGCGAGCCTGTAATTTTAGAGATTCATTATTGTGGTGAAACTCGAACCATTGTTACGTTAATTATATATTGATGTGCGTCTCGAAGCAGTAATTATATATAATACCTACGAGTCGTTGGTTCAGCATGTTTTTAGTGTCGAAGTTTCATTTGAAATTTGTATCTTCTATAGTAACTCCAATTGTTCCGAAGTTTAAACATTCACTACGTGATCATTTTGTTTTATAGGGTGTTACATTTTTGCAATGTATATATTGTATAAAGGTTCCTTACGATTTTTCGCAATTAATGAACCGATCCTCTACATTATGGAAAAACGTATTCGATATTATATCCCTCCCTAAGGAATCCTCTCTTTATGAAAATTACAGGAGTAGCATTTTATTTCAGTCGAGTATATATCATAGGTGTTTCGCCAATTAACCTCATAATTTCTGACAACACTTCAATTCAATTCAAAACTTTTCTTGACATGAACATTTTACATAGTTTAACAATACTTAACAATAATTAACTCCAAACAGTTCATGGCAATTGGGACTGATACCTACTAATAGATAAGGTGCAGCACTTTTCGGGTAGGTAAAGTATAGAGTTCGTAGCAGTACATAAAGTCAAATATATATATATATATATATATATTTTTTGTTGTATATAACTATATAACTAGACAGTCTACCATGGATATATGGGGACAACTGTACTGAATACACGAGTGATTGTTGCTGTGTATGTGTTATGTTGTGTGTGTGTTTGTGTGTGAGTAAGAGAAAGCGAGATACGTGAGTGTGTGGGTGGGGGGGATGGGGGGTGGGGGGCAATCGGAAGACAGGTTTATTGTACAAAGGTTATCATGATGTCAAATTAGTTAAAGGCGGTGTCACATGATCTATGTTACCGTCAACATTTTCGGGCAATTATTGTGATCTAGCAACTTCGGAATGAAAGTTTGATAACATTTAAGATTCTTTACACCATCAACCGTCAGTCTAGGTGCCGATAATAACGCGAACATGCCGTGAAATATTGCGAGAAAAAAATTACTTTTAAAAATTGCCCGATAAAGGGTTCGTGTGACATCGCCCGATAATAGTGGTAAGGGAGCTATTGTAAAGGTTACCACCAAACAGATCTTCCCACGGCTTAAATGAGCATCGGTACAGACAGTTGCTACTAAAAATGTAAGTGGCAATTTAGAATTTTATCTTGGTCAAACGTGATCTTTCTATTGACCTTTATTCAATTTACTCATTGCCTTCCATGTAACTTTCTCACTATGCACTGTAAAAATACATAGTCTACAAAAGGTAAATACTATCAAGTTGAGTATATTTAGAGTGTTATAACCTTTGATTAGTGGATAGGCCTTTTTATCCATATATATTCGATGGGTTCAACGGTGACAATACAACTGTAACTGGTATAATGTTATGGCCACGTTAAATACCCTCTTCAAACCTTCTATAACCCGCACTATGCCTAGATTGCCCTTCCCCCTCCCCTCCCGCCGGCATATTTCCGAAGTAAAGATTATTATAATATCATGGGGTAAATTAGGACCAATCAGAGGGCGCAGTGGCAGTAAAGTCACCCACACGGAGCCTGTCTGTCTGTCACTCTCTCTCTCTCTCTCTCTGGGTGAGGAGCCTGCCTGCCTGCCTCTCTTCTCTCTCTCTCTCTCTCTCTGGTAAATAAAAGAAGTAGTCACCATCAAGTATAACATTCAAACAATTTATTTCAAATATTAACTACATTAAGGATACATTAAGATTGTGCTATGTTATGGTTATGAGTAAATAAGAGTACCGTATTACACGTATTGCACAGCCATGGACAGAAATTCCTTGACAATTTTAGAAGGCACAATATTATTTTACTGGCGAGCTATATTGATAAACTGCTGACATTCGCTAGTCTATTTATTTTCCAGCTGATTATAATGTTACCATCTTGGTTACTCAGCTATTATGTAGATATTGTAGCGAAATCGTTTGGTAATTACGAAAACTTGGCATTAATTCGACACAGATATATACAGATATTTTCCATAAATTATCGATAAATCCGTTGCTAAGGGATTCAATTTACCATCAGCTTAAATATAACAGACTAGGCCTATATAGTTAATGGTCGCAGTCTTGTTATTTTTGTATCATTTAAGAGGTGTTCAAGTAGCCCTAACCACGACTGTACTTATATAAATATTCATTAACATTATCACATCATAACATATAGCGACTACAATAAAAGTAATATTTAGCAAAATATAGAAACAGCTGTCATACATAAGAATATAAGAAAATGGGAGTCTACAGAAAGCCAATTGGCTCACACAAGGCAGATCCCTCTCACACCCAACCCTAATTATAAGGCCTAAGTATAGGCCCAACTCACTAACACCATGGGGACCGACATATCGACATGACATATCGCATACATACTAATTATCCTTCGGCTCTACCTTACGCACCTAAACCATTAACTATTTCATAAAATTTGATGCTTAATATATTTTGTACTTCTGATTATGTTAGTGTGTTGATGACATTTACAATACAATAATGTATATATATACTGTATAAATTATATATATATATATATATATATATATATATATATATATATATAAAACCCTTTAGAAATATGAGTGACTTAAGTTCCTTCTTGAAAGTATCAGCACAGGTTAACTGCTTAAGTGTGCCTTCTAAAATTGTCAAGGAATTTCTGTCCATGGTTGTGCAATACGTGTAATACGGTACTGTTATTTACTCATAACCATAACATAGCACAATCTTAATGTATCCTTAATGTAGTTAATATTTGAAATAAATTGTTTGAATGTTATACTTGATGGTGACTACTTCTTTTATTTACCAGAGAGAGAGAGAGAGTGTGTGTGACAGACAGACAGGCTCCTCCCCGTGTGGATGAAGTCACTGCCACTGCGCTCTCTGATTGGTCCTAATTTACCCCATGATATATGCTAGTCGTTACTTCGGAAATATGCCACCCGCCAAACCAGCTTGTATTGGACTTGTTTATGTTTTTATCTTTTTAGTTCTATTATTTTGATTATATATTTTTGTTTTATTTTTATTTATTTTGTATTATTATTATTATTATTATTATTATTATTATTTATTTATATATATATATATATATATATATATATATATATATATATATATATATATATATTGAGAATATATCACAAATACACGTGAGCCACTAAATGTTTCTAGTCTCTCAGTGGGGATCGAACCATCGACCATCAAAACAATAGCCGACGCTTTAGTCAATTACACCACGGCAGACTGCCGTGGTGTAATTGACTATAGCGTCGGCTATCGTTCTGATGGTCGATGGTTCGATCCCCACTGAGAGACTAGAAACATATATATATATATATATATATATATATATATATATTTTTTTTTTTTTTGGGGGGGGGGCGTGTATCAACGATACAAAGAAACTAAGGAAAATTGTCAAAATAGTGTGGTATATCACCATGTCCATTTTCGTAGAGCTTTTATTACACTCTAAACACATATTTTATTGCCTGAATCTTGGTGCTTGATCCCTATAAACTTTTTCTGAGATCAAAATTGTATTATCGTGGAGAAAGTAATGAAGTCTTTGTGTTGCCTGTGCACGATTTATGATTGTATTTGAGGATAATTGTTACACTAACTTTCATTCTTTCGCTACACTATGTACTGCAAATTAGATAAACAATGAATAAGTAGGATGGCATTTGTTATTTGTTTCTTCACACTAGTAATTTTGTTTGAGTCTTCTTATAATTGTTATACCCCCATAACTAAAATATATTACACATACACATTAACGCTTCTATATACTGTGCACTGTTGAGTCTCTTTCACACAAGGAGTAGGCGATTTGCTCGTCAGTGCAGGAAAAAAAATTCTTCTGCCATATAAGTTTGCATCAATTCTGCACATCAATTTCTACAGACAGAATCCCCCTATCTTCTCTTTTTGACTGAGACCGAAATAACATCCACCTCTTATAATTATATCCAAATAATATTTGCCTGGCTATCAATTGTTTCAACATTTTAGACCTACAGTAAAATAGGTGAATATTGCTTCGCAAGAATCACAAGAATCGATATCTCCCTGGAGGAGGTTACTACATGTTACTACATGACAGGTTTTCACATGTCCCTATTTTGATTAATCTGTTTACAAATCAAATTTTCGTACTAATTTTTAGTACATCTTATGCGCTTACCGTTATTCAAACACCTCTCCAATTAAGGGGAGATGGGCCGGTTTTCTGAACCACTTTCTCCCTCGTGTTTAGCCCCATTAGTTTTCATATGTTAAAATGTTTGCCCCATTAGTTAATCGATTTTAAGACGTTTTGACCCATTTCTTCGTCAATATTTGGACCTTTCGTGCTATTTAGGTGTCGATTTTTTCCCTGGCGAACGATAGTGAGCCTGTAATGTTGGAAGACCCGGTCTTCGGCCGGGACATTTTTCTACCGAAAACATGTACAAATTAACCTAGAAAGGGGATCTAATGGATGCTTTTTTTTTTTTAATTTGATGGAGGTCTAAGGAGGAAACTAGAAACATAATGAATACATGCAAAAATCGCCCAAGAAGTGAACCATTCACCCATAAAAGCTGCTTCATAAATCACAGTACTGAGAGATTTTGATGTCCATATTGTTGAATGGCTCACTTGTTCAGCCAGGACTGAGGACTATGGTCTGGAATGTGAGCTATTTGCAGACTTGCTTAAGGGGGGTCACCTGTTTTTTTTATCTTTCTCTCCTGTTATCTCTTTCTCTGACTTGTATCCATTTGGCCCCTTTCAGCCAACTGTGTTAAGACGTTTATCCCCATCCAGGTGTCGATTTTTTCCTGGCGAGCGATAGCGAGCTAGTATTGTATGGAAAAATCCAGCTTCGCCGGAGACATTTTTATCGAAAAATTTACAAATTTAGCTTGCTGTAAAACAAAAAAAATATATGCTGGCTTGCTACCGCCCACCAGGAAAATACTGACACCTGGGTGGGGGTAAACGTCTTAAAACAGTTGGCTGAATAGAGCCGAATGGATACAAGCCAAAGAGAGAGGGAGAGAAAGAGAAAAAAAGCGAGGTGGGCTCCCTTAATCTCGCTCAGCTAGTCAACTAAAACATATTATGGAAAAATCGAAGTCCTGAACTTTGAATATTTATATCAATACCACAAGATAATGAATATATATCACACAATTTGTACTAATATGGTCGTGTTACATACCAATGTTTAGGAGGAAAATCGATATCAATATATATTCTACAATTAAGTGGAAAATATTATGGACAAATTTAACTTATGAACTTTGGATTTCTATATTAATATCACATAATTTTCATTGTATATTAACATCAATATTAATATTGATCTTCCTCTAAGACATTGGTATGTAACACTACCATATTAGTTAGGGAGGTGTGGCGGAGTGGTCTTGCCACTGGACTGGTAATCCAATGGACCCGGGTTCGAATCCCAATATGTCAATGGGAAGATATTATTGGGATGGAATTTGTGCTGTACCTAGTATCAGTGCATTACCACAGCACACCGAAATGCCAAAAAATATACCCTCATTGTTCCCTGATTAAAATAGCATTGTATGAATATTCCCATATTCAAAATATGCTACAGGGGGCAATACCTAGTGAGTTAATTGCTCAATAGGTGGCATTCTGAGAGTGAGGGTCCGAGTGTGGGGGGTAAGACTGTGAAGCGCAGAGGCGAGGCGGCTTCAGAGATGGGATTGCTTCGAGCGAGCCGGGGTGCTTGCATGTCTCACTCCCTAGACTGGAACAAGACCTCACGGGCCTCACCGTGTTCAGCGGTAGAGTGTAAAGGCTATCAGCCTATGCCGGAGAGGAAGTAGTTGCAATATAGAAAAAAAAAAAAAAAATGTGATATACAGTATAATAATTTTCTTGTGATTTAGATATAAATGTCCAAAGTTCAAGACTTTGATTCTTCCAACATAAATTTCGTTTTATAATATAATATCATATTGGTTTTGATTTTCCTCCTAAATGTTTGTATGTAACACTTAAAAAGATGTGTGATATACTGTATATCCATTATCTTGTGGTATTAATATAAATATCCAAAGTTCAGGTCTTCGATGTTTTTATATTTTTCGTGTATAGTTTAATCAATATTGACATCGATCTTCTTCCTAAAATTTGGTATGTGACACAGCCACATTTGTTCAGAAAATGTACTGTAGATAAAAATAACATAAAATAATATTATAATTTCCGAAATGTTGAATATCGAATATCGAACTAACTTCAGGTTGCTTATAATTCTTACATTCCTCTTTACTACCCTTCCCTTTGTATAGAGGCACAATCACTGCTTTCCTCCAGCCCTCTGGTACACTTTCTGATTCACACAACTTATGCATTTTGTCTACGGCTTCATCTCTCCCATATCTCATCATTATATCTGGGATGTTATCTACTGGACACACAGAGTTTGAAACAATCTAAGTCATAGGAAGAGGACAAGACTGATTCTGGGAGAGAGTTCCAGAGCTCAGCTGTTGAATAGAAGAAAGATTGAGAGTAACGTTTCACTCATGGGTTGGACAGTTGCACAGAGTAAGGGTGGGATTGTGTTGCAAGACGGGTGCTACGTGCTTTGTGAAGAGGGGGTGGTATAGACTGGGAGAGCTCTGAGGGACACTGATTATTGTAATAGCGGTCGAATAGTGAGAGAGATGCAACGTTGTGGCAAAGAGAGAGAGACTGCAGAGAATTGGTGAGTGGATTTTAGTTAATGAGACAGAAGGCTTTCTTTTCTACTTTGTCTAGAATTGTTGTGCGAGAGGATCCTCCCCAAAAATGTGAACAATACTCAATTAATGGACGCTCTGTCCCCCTGTACAGAGCAAGAAGCTGCGCAGGGGTAAAAAAAACCTGGAGGCGGTGGACCACAGCCAGCTTCTAGAAGGCTGTTTTAGCAAGAGTGGTTATATGATCATTCCAAGAGAGATCAGAAGAAAAAGAAACACTGAGAATATTAAGAGAAAATGAAGGGTTAATTTGTTTGTTGAAGGGTAGGTCATAGTTTTCGGGAAGAGGGCAACGAGTAGACAGATGGAGAAATTGAGTTTTGGAGGCATTGAAAGTAACAAAGTATTCTCTGCCCCAATTATAGATAGTAGAGAGATCAGAAGATAGGTGTGGTATGGCCTCTTTACATGAGCTTTGGAGTTCCTGCTGTGCATGATGTTGTGGAAGGCTAGTTGAATAATGTAATGTAGAGTCGTCAGCATATGAGTGAATGGGGCTGGAGGTGCAGTTGAGAAAGTCGTTAATAAATAATAAAAAAGAGAATTGGAGATAGGACAGAACCCTGAGGAACACCGAAGTTGATAGGTTGAGGAAGTGAATGGTGGCCGTCCACAACCGTAGCTATGGAACTGCTGGAAAGGAAATTAGAGACAAAGGCACAGATGGAGGGATAGAAACCGAAGGAGGGTAGTTTGGAAATGAGGGATTTGTGCCAGAGTCTATCGAAGGCCTTTTATATGTCTAGTGCAGCAGAAAAAATCTCACTGAAGTCCTGAACGAGGATGACCAATAATTATTGAAATGTCGGGTTGGTATTCCAACTTGATTTAGCATTATTTCGTTAACAATCCTGTGATAGGATATCTAGAGATAGAATATGCCCGACAGGGTCACATCTAGCTTTATGAATGTTGCTATAACTTCTCACACTAAGGCAGCATTCATACAATAAGAACATGTATGTTACTTTACACTCTTGTTTATTCAATGGCATATAATTATATAGAAAATCAATTATACCTATCTGTCATATCCGGCAGAAGGTAATTGATACAGGTGACGAATCAGAATAGAATCTACTATACTGATTAGTTAATGCTCTATGTCACGTTACACACAGTATATATCAATAATGGATGTATTCAGGAAAATGATATTATACATGTACAGTACAGTTAGTCAAAGTTCCAGCTAACCCACCCTCGCTCTGGGGCTCTCAGAATTATCTGGCAATACTGGTGTAGGAAGGAGGTGTGTCTTACAAAGATTGGGATTGGTAGATTTGATTTCGGTATATCATTGTTAGAACATTATACTAAACAAGGGAAAGTAAGCCTATCTCAAATAAAAATGCATACATCGCTATGTATGAATCTGAACATTCACCCAAAGTTCGTAGATTTGCTTAAATATTCAAGTTATTATATCCACTGATTGGCAACTACACCAGTATTGCCAGCTAATTCTGCAAGCCCCAGAGCGAGGGTGGGTCAGCTGGAACTTTGACCAGCTGTACATAGTATTTCAGTTGAGATAATAATACATATGTGAGCGAAGCGTCTAGCGTGAAGAATTCTGGTATAGAGCGAACCTGCCTGAAAGAGCGCTCACGGGCACGGGGCGGTGAGCGACAGTCAAAGAGATTAACAAGGAGCCACACAGGTGAGATAGTCAGGTATAGTGTTTTTACCCTAGGTCAGATGGACTGCTATATTGAGATTTACTTTAGTGCAATTATAAATCGCAGAGGCAAGGTAGTTTAAATTCGAATTAGATTGTTTAAGCGGTTTTGTGAAAGAGTCTACCCATGAGGTATAAAAAATAACTTAACCGGGTATGAGATCTGATCACACGTATATAGAAATTCAAATTCAAAGTAAGTTGATGAATCACTATAACAAGTTTTGAGTAAAAGGCAAATTAATACAAAAAGAGTGAATTTATACTCGATTAAGATGCGACTGTAAATAACAGTAATTAAGAGCTTCTAATGAACTCGGAATAAATGGGGCACACACGACGAAGTTGTGCTAGATAAAATACCACGATTGTAGCATACAAAGGTAATTTGAATGTATTAACAAATCCCTATAAGCAATACATGAATCAAAGATACGAAGTAGAGCGGATTACATAAACATAAGATGTAATAAAATATTTACTTTGATAATAGTACATTAAGATAAATCGGTCACCTAAGCAATATAGTGAAACGAATAAAGTAACTTTAACTCCTTCCCTCATATTATTAAGTCCAAATAAGTCCGAGGAGGCGGTATACATAGCTTTTGAGTCTTGAATTTGGCTCATGAGTGTTTTCGAAGCCTTACATATTTCTCTATTTCCATCCACCAGAATGCTGTTTATTGTGATGTATCATATGTCAATGGAAAGAGGAATATTTATAGTACATGATAACAAAAAAAATGTTTTTAAATAAATCGAAATATGAAAGTGTAAATGAGTCCGGAATACAATTATTTCCCATGCAATTGTCTTCACACCGTCCTATCTCTAAATTGTGACTGATGACCATATATTTTGTTTTGCTCAAATAATAGTATTTTTCTGCTCTTTCCAAATCTGAAAACAGAAATTGTTTATCTTCAATAGTTCTCAAGCAGTGACCGAAAATTAAGTATGATTTTGATTGATATGGTTTATAAAATTTTCGATTTATTTCATTATTACGAAATGTATGGTTATAAATTTAGGCTGTATGAATACGGCAAATAATGCTGATGAGTATAAACAAAAATAGAAGATCCTACGACAAATACCTTTTGCGCTATGAATATTTGAAATGAAGAGCCAAAATGCGAATATTTACTTCACCCGTCTCTGTTCCGCCGATGCTAGCCGGGTTCCGAGCTGTTCCCCACCTCGTCGTTGCGTTATTTGCTCGGATACATATATAACTGTATATATCACCGGAATCGGAAAATTGTGCTCTTTCTAATGGTGAAAACCAAAATAATATAGCATAATTGGTTCGCGAGCTATGCGCAATTGTTTCCATGCATTGTTATTGTTATGAAAATATATGAGAATGTTTATACAGTTGTATATCTTTGCCACAATATACAACACTTTTATATAATTTTCCTTGCCAATAATTGTATAATGTTCATAGAAGACATGTCAGTCATGAAGGTTGTCAATTTTACTTACCTGGTAGGGCCACAACCCTTTCCAACAAGAAGGGAAATGGCTCCTGGGTTGACACTGAAAAAACAAAACAAGAAAGCCAGGTTATCTTCAGGTAATAAATTCAGAAATAATTCTATTGTAGACGTAAATAAAATAAAGTAATGAATATATATATATACAAGGTGTCAAACAAAATATAAAGAATGGTTAATGGTAATGTATGTGTGTGGATATATTTATATATATATATATTATATATATATATATAATATATATACATATATATATATACAAGGTGTCAAAAACAATAATGGTAAAAACAATGTGTGAATGTGTGTATTTATATATAGCCTACATATATATATATATATATATATATATATATATATATATATATATATATATATATATATATATATACATATACATATATATATATATATATATATATATATATATATAATATATATACAAGGTGTCAAACCAGAGAAATATGCGCAAATTTCCAAGCCACACAAAGAGGTACTGCACTTGACTCGTTATTTTTTTAGAGTGGTTTCCCCAAGAGGCCTATATCCACTTTGATGTGTGTGTTTGTGTGTAAATAAATACAAAATAAATAAATAAATAAATGTTTGTTGGTGTGTGTGTGTGTGTAAATAAATGAAGAAATACATTGTACTGTATGTCTAGGCCAGGTTTCCACATCACCCTGGAGGTACTGGCCTAGATGCGTTATGATATTTAGAGTGGTTTCTCCAATAGGCCTATATCTACTGTAGTGCAAGAAATTTTCTTGTGCTTTTTTTTTCTTTATATATTTTATTATTATTATTTTTGTTTTTATTATGATGATGTGTGAATGAAGGTGGGCCCCGAACCTCTGAAGTGATGATTGAATGAATGAATGATTGAATGATTGAATGAATGAAGGAAAGGGTGATGAAGGTGAATGGAAGAATGCATAAAGACTGAATGAATGAATGGGTGATAGGATTGGAAAGGAATAATGAAGGTGAATAGGAGAATGCATAAATGAATGAATGAATCGTGCACAGATCCTGGCTATAGGACATCTGCATCGACTCGATGG
>JBAKBP010012709.1:0-66193 GCA_037953745.1 Lithodes maja
GACTTCGGTGAGACTTTTTCTATTGCACTAGACATATCGAAAGCCTTCGATAGAGTCTGGCATAAATCTTTAATTTCTAAACTACCCTCCTTCGGTTTCTATCCCTCCATCTGTGCCTTTGTCTCTAATTTCCTTTCCGGCCGTTCCATAGCTGCGGTTGTGGACGGCCATTGTTCACTTCCTCACCCTATAAACTCCGGTGTTCCTCAGGGCTCTGTCCTATCTCCTATTCTCTTTCTAATTTTTATAAATGATCTCCTTAACTGTACCTTAATTCCCATCCATTCATACGCAGACGACTCAACCTTACACTACTCCATTAGTTTTTCAGAACGCCCCAGCCAGCAATCCCTCAACGACAAACGTAATGAAGCCATAGAACTCTTAAATTCTGATCTAAATACTATTTCCAATTGGGGCAGAGAAAACCTTGTTAACTTTAATGCTTCCAAAACCCAATTTCTCCATCTATCTACCCGTCAGGATCTCCCAGCGGACTATCCCTTATTCTTCAACAATACAAAAATCAACCCTTCATCTTCTCTCAATATTCTTGGTGTCTCTTTTTCTTCTGCTCTCATTTGGAAGGACCATATTTCCAGTCTTGCTAAGGCAGCCTCCCAGAAGCTGGGTGTGCTCAACCGCCTTAGGGGGTTCTTTTCCCCTGCACAGCTTCTTGCTCTGTACAGGGGCATAGTGCGCCCTTGTATTGAGTATTGTTCACATGTGTGGGGAGGTTCCTCTCACACCGCTCTCCTAGACAAAGTTGAAAGGAAGGCCTTTCGTATCATTAACTCCCGTCCACTCACCAACTCTCTGCAATCTCTCTCTCTCCGCCGCAATGTTGCATCTCTCTCGCTATTCTATCGCTACTATAATAATCAGTGTTCCTCAGAGCTATCCCAGTGCATACCACCTCCTTTACGTAGGGCACGTGGTACCCGTCTTGCAACTCAATCCCACCCCTACTCTGTGCAACTCTCCAACCCAAGAGTGAAACTTTACTCTCAAACTTTCTTCTACTCAACATCTGAGCTCTGGAACTCTCTCCCAGAATCAGTCTTTCCCTCTTCCTATGACTTAAATTGCTTCAAACTCAGTGTGTCCAGGCATTTTGGCTCGAACGTCCCTTGATTTTGGCCCTGTCACTCTTTCAACTATGGGGGAGGCACTCGCTATAGGCAGTTATGCCTTTTGCCTCCCTCAATCACATAGAAAAAAAAAAAAAAATAAAAATAAAAAAAAATATGGTTCACCTAAGCTGATGGCTACCTAAGCCTTCGGGCGAGACGGTACAGTCTATAGTGAGAATGGTACCATACAGATCCACCCTAGACCTTAGTTTCCGATATCGCCAATTGGCTAAATACAGACTACACACACATCCACAGCCATTCCAACAGTACATAAAACCCTTAACATGCATTTCACGCAATACATTCCCAGTTAAGGAGGCGCGATAATAAAGAGCTTAGCTCGCATTGCGTGGATTCCCCTTGACGAACAAGTAACTGAGTAACTAGGATAGGTTAGGTTGTTTGGTTAGGCTAGGCTAATTTATTTTTATATCCAAAGGCAGTCAAAATAGACGGGAACATGATGGGAAAGGTCCGACGCCACTACGCGTAGTGTAAACAAGGCTGGCGGTACGCCCGCACTTAACATTCTTGCCTAAATATTTTCCGGTGGATAAAAAGTATATAGCAATGAAGCATAGAATGATAGGAACCCAAAACCACCATTAGAAATGAGATCCCAGCTGTGGTGCGACTCGTAAATATTGATCACTTATAATAAAATAAATACTTATAAATCTATAATACTAATGGTTAGGTTAGGGTATTGTATTTTTGTATCCAGAGGCAGTCAAAATACTGTAGACGGGAACATGATGGTGAGCGTCCGCGTAGTGTAAACAAGACGGGCGGTACACCCGGTAACTACATTCTTGCCAACAAATGTTTTCTATGTTGACATTCGTTGCAGAAATTACACCGCAGTGCCTTCTGTGCCCATACTTAAAGGCAGCAACGAACGCAAAAGCTGATGGAGGCCATAACCAGCTGTGTGTCTCTCAGTGGGGTTGTCGTATAAATGCGTGAATGTCGGTTAGTTAGTTAAAATAGGACTTCAGAGGCTATCAACCCTATTGGATTATTAAGCCAGCACACTAAGTCAAGAATACCGTCAGGACTGGAGCCTCTCTGCGAGAACTCCAGTCCCTTGGAATGTCTGTCCTAAACTCGCTATTTGAAATATCTAAAGTCACTGTATCTATGTCACCATTTCACAATATACCATATCCATTCAAAATGTCCAATCGCTACAACCAACCTGACAGGACAAACCATAGATTATAACGGGATTAGGCTATATTCGAACCTGCAACAGATTATGGTTTTGTATTCATGATTTCCACAATGCAGCTACTAATCTATATATGTTCACATAGACTACTGTACAGTAGATCTACTGTAGTCTATGATGTTCATAATAAAGATTCATACATAATAAGTAGGAAAAGAATTACCAGTGAGGCAGCGAACATCATCTTTATTTTCATTGTAGTGGATCCAAACGTTTCGGCATAAAAGACTACGCTGATGCCGAAACTTTTGGATCCACTACAACGAAAATAAATATGATGTTCGCTGCCTCGCTGGTAATTCTTTTCCTACTTAAACTACGGTTCCGGATGAACACGCCTATAATGAGTCCTTTTTCATGATTCTAAGTAGGCCTATAGCTGTTCCCTTTATGTTTAATGTCATGGATAGTCAGTTGATAAGCAGATTCCCATAAAGCAACTTGCCCTAATTCCTATTTTGTCAGTTAAATAAATAGAGAGATTGAGTAGCCTATTATAATTTAAAAGCAGCATTTAAGTTTTAATAATTACATTATAAGGTACACCGTACTTTGTGAAGGTCAAAAGCTCTTTTAATATTAGTAGATCTGTGAACTAGGCTGAAGTAGCCTACACAAATCCATAATGAACCGTTCCAAAATACACCAAGTGATATACTGTACAGTATACAATTTTTCTATGGTTAAGACTATACATACACACAAACACACGCACGCGATAGCATGCGCCGAGCGTATATACTGTACAGTATGTGCACTAGAGCTTTATCAATAAATCCCGACGTCCTTTATAAATAGAGAAGGAATTGATGTGGAGGAGGAATAATACAGCTATAATAAGTTCCCATTTGTTTGCCTATTGCCGAATCTCGCAAGAAAGCGGTAGTTTAACCCTCTGGGACCGGCTACGCATTCTATAAATATTCCCCGAAACCCAGGGGTTTTGGCCGAAAAAAGTCTACGCCTAGGCTACTGTATCTGTTATTTTGACTGCTTCCGCATTCCTGCGCATCCCCAAGCGTAGATGTGTTTCGTACCTGTAGAATGCCGTTGAGTAGAGCTCTCTAAGTCAACTGGTTAAGTTGTGATGACGATTTCCGTGGAGAGAACTTTGTGGTGATATCAGCCACTTTTCAATACTAAACAATAACACACAGGCACACAAGAACAAGCGACGCCTCTCCTTGTGGTCGGAGATGCGCGGCTATTGTTTACATGCATCGGACGGACGGCTTTCAAGCTGCCGGAGCCTCAGAGCCCTTCCGTGTTCCTGGCCCTAGTTTATTATGGGTGCCTCAGAGCCCTACCGGGTCTGAGGGGTTAAGATCGGTGACTTCGGGCCAAAAATATACAGTATTGGGCCAAGGTCACCGAGGATAGTGGTTAGAGATGACTAGGCCGAAGTCACTGGCACCCCTTTTATTACACGAACACAGGTTTTACCAGGGCTTAGTGACCACGGCATGATACTTGTAGCCTAGACGCAAGCATAAAACCAAACTTCCAGAAACAATTACCCAGGAAAATCTACCAATACAACAGAGCTGACATGGGAGCCATCTCGGTAGACTTAGCTGACTTTAGAGACGCATTCCTCGACAACGACCTAATGGCCAATTCTGTTGAGCTATATTGGATCAGACTTCGCAAATTCATACAGGACACCTTACAGTGGACAAGCACATGTACCCAAGAAAAATGTTACACGGAACCAGTCGCCACCATGGTTCAATAGACAGTTACGAAAACTACATAGAAACAAGGTAAAAATATACAAGACGGCTAAAAGTTACGATACAGCCAAACCGCCACAACCATCCCCTGCCCCCTCCCTGGGGGCACAGGTCCTTGGAGCGGCTTCGGTCGCGCCGGGAGTTTCCACATCTCTCGCACCACACACACACATCACACAGTTTTTCGTACACCGAGAAATGACTCTCCGGCTGTCATTTCTCGAAGACTTCTTCTAGCCGGAGACATTGAGAGCAACCCAGGACCCACCTACACATACATATGTCCAACTTGCTCAAAACCCATCACTTCGAGTCACCACACTAAGGGTTCAGTTCTCTGCAATTCATGCGGGAACTGGACCCACTTCACCTGCACAACACTTGACTCCAAGAAACACTACACGAACACCTGGACCTGTTCCTCGTGCCCCTCCCTCTCCCAGTCTAATCCCTCTCCTAAAACCTGTCCACCTCTCCTCCCCAACCCACCTAACCTTTCCATATCATCCATTCCCCCCCTCCCCCCCTAAAACCCATCCACCTCTCCTCCCTAACCCACCTAACCTTCCCATACCATCCACATCCTCAACTCAACACACCACACCCCATCCTAATCCATTCCAACCCCAATCCCCACCACCACCACCACCACCTCACCCATCCCAACCCTCACCCTCACCCCATCCTCGTGCAGCAGCACCCAACATACATCGTGCACATAACATTAACATTCTTCAATTGAACATAGATGGCATCAACACAATGAAACACGAACTCTCACACTTCATCAAACAACACAACATACACATTGCCATCTTACAAGAAACAAAACTCCGCAAAACACAAAACACCTACATTTCATGATTTCACCACCATCAGACAAGACCGGGCCGTCGGCGGCGGCGGTGGACTCATCACCGTGGTACACAAAGAAATATCATACATAGTCACCAGTGTACATACCAAATCCCTCCTTCCCCCAAATGATAACACAACATAAATACAATCAATTAAAATACGCACTGGCAACAACTCCAACATACAGGGTGTAAAACGAGGCCGATTATCGTAATGCTACTCAACTTCGCTTTACAATTAATGCTACCATAACAGAAAATATTCGTTCGTTTAATTGACGGTTGATTAATCGAAAGGTTAATCAATTTCTCAGATAATAAGATTAGCCTATCTAAAAAGACTGATTAGGCTAGTATTAACACAAAATAGGCCTACACAAAATATATTTAGCCTAGGCCTGACTGACAGTTAGTTACAAAGTACAGTATTATTGCCATTTTGGTTCCACAGCCTGCAAGATGGCACCATCATGGCTGCAGGCAGCCAATTGTCTAAATGGCCACCATCCCACCTAGACCTATTATTCGATAAAATTGAAATCTGTATATTTAGCCTAGGCGCTCACCATTCGTCCGTGCATTAATGCTACTGGATTCAGGAAAATAATGCTACTCAACTCAGATTTATTTGCTTTGACACCCTGCCAACATAACCATCATAAACACATACATCCCTCCCCAAATATCCCCTACAGTACCAAATGAATACAGACCACACTTACAACACATCACAAATACCCCACACATCATCCTGGGTGGTGACTTCAACGCCAAGACGTCGGCCTGGTTTGTCGACAACCCCGACACATACAGAGGGCTGGTACTACAAAACCAAACTGATAACCTCATCATCCTTAATGACATCCATCAACATACCCATATTCCCCACCAAGCCCTCTATAACCCATCATCTCCAGACATCACTTTTTTCTCCCCAGAACATCCTGGAGGGTGGTCAGAACCTCAGGCTCTGACCACCTCCCGATAATTATCACCACCAAAACCAAACTCACCCCAGCTAGCCACAAACACACATAAACCAATTATAAAAGGGCTAACTGGTAAGCATTCACAAATGAGACAGAACAACACTTCACAACTCTAAACAGTACGCCCATCACCAACATCAACAATGCTGTACACGTACCCGGTACTCAATAAAACTATCCAAAACGCTGACAAGAAACCCATTCTAAGAGGCAACAGAAAAAGACACCACCCCAACTTCACACCAGAAATTCAAAACCTCGTCAGACAACGCGACATACTGAAACACTCCCCAGCACCCCACACACAAGACATCACACAACAAATCCAAGCACTCAACACCCAGACTAACAACAAAAACTAAATTGGAATAACTTCCTACTAACACTTGATCACAGAACAAACTCCAAAAAACTAAACAGCAGCACAATCACATGCTGCAATCACAACAACAGACTCTACTCCTTCATGTAAACAACAAGCAAACACTCATCAATCACTTCTCACATACACAGTCAGACCGTGGTGGATCAGATCAGATGTTGTTCGGGAAGTAATGCCTTAACAACGGCACTTCCCTGAGAGGTTCTTGTAATTTTCCTTTTGTGACGTGCTCTGTTACATTATATTGTATTTCTTTTTCTTTTCTTTTTTTTTTCTTTTTTTTTTTTTTTTCTATATGTTGCATTATAATCTATTTCTTCTTATTCCAGCTCCTTCATTTTCTTGGTTCTTGTTCTCCACATACCATATAACATCTTCTTCACTCGTTCCTGGTTTTCTTCTTTGAACAGTAGATTTCCTATCACTTGGTTTTCCTCCTCAACGTAAGGTTGTTGTAGCGCTGTTTCCTTTACTCTCTCCTCTATATATACAGGGCACCATAAAATAAAGTGTTTGATGTCCTCTATCTCAGCATTACATAGTAAGCATTTTATATTTTATGTAAAATTACAGCAAAAGACAACTACCGCCCAGTAGCACTTGCTAGTGTGGTGAGTAAGGTAGTTGAAATGATAATGCTAGAAAGAATGTCTGCATATATTGTCACCAGCAGCAATCAGTTTGGCTTTAAGAAAAATCATGGCACAGACCAATGCATATATGTGCTGAAAGAAGTGATTGATACATACAACAAACTAAATAGCTCAATTTTCTCTTGTTTTCTTGATGCAAGTAAGGCTTTTGATAGGGTGTGTCACAAAACCTTATTTGAAAAATTAGTTAACAGGGGAGTGCCTAGCTATATTGTTAGGATACTTATTTTCTGGTATGCTAATCAAAAAATGTGTGTAAGATGGGGCAACATCCTGTCAGGCTCTTTCGCCGTAACCAATGGTGTTAGGCAGGGGGGGATATTGTCTCCGTATCTTTTCAACGTCTACATGGATGATCTTAGTCTGGAGCTGAACAAGACTCGCACTGGGTGCTGTATTGGCAGCACCATTGTAAATCATCTCATGTATGCTGATGACCTAGCCTTAATCGCGCCCTCTGGAGCAGGACTGGATAAATTATTAAGAGTATGTGAACAATTTGGAATCGAACATTCAGTCAAATTTAATCCTATAAAGAGCAATATCATAATATTTAAATCTAACCTTCTATTGAAATCAAAGCTACCTAAATTCCATTTATATGAAGAAATTATAGAAGAAGTAAGTAAAGTAAAGTATCTAGGACACTATATTTCATGTGATCGCTCAGATGATGAGGATATGGGTCGTCAGCGAAGGCAACTTTACATGCAGGGAAATTCAATATTAAGAAAATTTCATATGTGCACATGGGATACAAAAATAACATTGTTCAACTCCTACTGCTCACCAATGTATACAGCACAACTAGGGTGGAACTATAAGAAAATTACAGTGAATAGACTAAGTATCTCATATCACAATATCATGAAAATGTTTCTGGGGCTCTCAAAATATGAGAGTACAAGTACGCTATGTGCCTATATGAACTTACACTGTTACAAATCACTCATTAGAAAGCTAACATATAAATTCATTCAGCGCCTTAACACTTCTGAGAACAGGATCATTAAAATGCTACAAACTCCAAGCATAGTGTACACCTCCAGGATCCAGGCACACTGGAGGAAGTTGCTCTATATTTAACCTTAAGTAATGATTTCAGGTCTGCTACTCTACAGAATTAGCATACCGGTACTGATCCTCATAGTGCAGTACAGTACCGATATTCCTATACTGTACTGTAGCAACATACTGTACCGGAAGCTAAATGATGTGAGGCATGGTACTGTACACAATTAGGACAGTGGTTTTGGTAACACAGTAGTTTGATGACCACTGTTTTTGGTTGAGGCAGTGCTGTGAACTACATGATAGCAAGCTGGGTATTATTTAATTTCTTTTTATTTTATGTAGCCTATGTACAGTAGCTTATATATATTTATATATATTTATGTTACTGTAAGGTATATATGGACCCCAGTATGGTCCCCTCTGTACTGTGTGAGTCTGAAATAAAGTATTATTATTATTATTATTATTATATCTCCTCCTACATGCCACCACTCCTGACCCCCATGCTCGTTGTTATCACACATTTACAGTATGTTTCTCCAACTGTAAACATTATGATGGTTTCCTTGGACTTGACCTCCTTCAAAAACTCCGGGCCCAGATTGACTGCGGCCAAAGGCTGATCTCATTCAAAAACAAATTCCAGCCCAAAGCCTCTGACAAACCAATCACGCAGAAACCCATTCCCAAAAAGAAAAAACAACCCCCCCCCCCTCAACAAACCCTGATTCAGGGTTACCAAGTTGCAGCTAGCACTAAGGTGACTCCTAAAACCTCCCCTTGCCCCGAGATCTCTCAAAACCTCACTCAATTCAGTAAAAAAATGCCTCAGCAAACGAAAGAAGACAAGTCCAAGCAACTCCCTCTCGGTAATCCCCTCAATTCTCGTAACTCTGTCCAGAATAAATCCTCCCATGTTTTCAGGACAGACTGATATATGTAACCATAATTCTATCCAATGTTTATGTACACATGTTTCCAGAGAAAATGCCGACCGATGTACCCAACAATGTTTCCCCCATGCCCCCACAAATGTTAACAACCCCAAATCAATACACCAGTCCTACACCAATAACCCATGTTCTACACCTAACTTTTTCCCCACCAACCCTCCGCAGTCCCCCCAGCAAATCCCGTTTTCTAACTCGCTCACCCCTCACCCCTCTGAACCGCCCGCACGCGCCGTTAATCCCCCCCTCACGCGTGCCGACCGAGGGACACAACCATGTTCCCACCATGCCCCCAGAAATGCCCAGCTATTCCACCCCCCCCCCTCCCCCTTGTGACAGTTTTTCGTCAGTAGCTCCCTTCCACCCCCACACAATTCACACCCCTAGAAAACTTCACAACCCCACACGTGACTCGCCCTCTCATGACAAGCATAACCACCAAAACCACATAAACTCCAAACAAACCGTTACTGCCACCGACAACGCTCCCCCCACCAACCCTCCGCAGTCCATCCAACAAATCCCGTTTTCTAACCCCCTCACACTGCGCCCCACTGATCCTCTCACACACGCCGTTAATCCCCCCCTCACGCGTGACCCCCACCAAAGTGACCTTGCCCCCCTTATAAGTACTAAGCACCTGCTCGCCAGTCAATCCCCCACCATCATTAGCCCAGCGGTAGTTCAGGATAAATGCCAAATTCCCCCCCACCATCAAAAATGGGTGAACCTGCGGCCCATACCCCAAACTCACATGGTATTTTCCCCCACTAACACATTCCCCAACCCCCATCGTTGCCTCTTACAACCCGCCATCATTTCCGCTCGTATCAACCACATTCTCGTGGCAAATATCTCAGAGGAACCCCTGACATTACCAAAAGGTCTCATTATAGGAGACCTCGAAACTTTCGATGACCTCCCCATACATTGTAACGACACCCCTACCAGCCTCCAATTGCCCCCTCTTCCTGAGACACTATCTGACCACCAAAAGAACGGCATGTACGACCTACTGCTGGAATTCAGTGACGTCTTTGCCCAACAACCCACCGAAATCGGACAGACTGATGTAGAACAACACATCATTAACACCACAGGCCCTCCCATACGACAACCATCCCGTAGAAAGAACCCCATACAACGTCAGGAAGAGGAACGCCAAGTCCAGGAAATGTTAGAGGCCGGGATTGCCACCCCGTCCATTAGCCCCTGGTCTTCCCCTGTTGTCTTAGTCAAAAAGAAAGATGGGACAACCCGTTTTTGCGTCGATTACAGGAGGTTAAATGACATAACCATTAAAGACGCTACGCCCTTACCCTGAATAGACGATTTCCTTGACTCCCTATACGGATCCAAATGGTTCATTACCCTCGACTTGCAAGCAGGGTATTGGCAAGTGCCTATCAAGGCCGAGGACCAAAAGAAAACAGCATTTTCCACTAGTGGTGGCCATCCCTATGAATTTAACGTCCTACCTTTTGGCCTCTGTAACGGACCCGCCACCTTCTCCCGTTTGATGGAAACGGTATTACATGGCCTAACCTGGGAAACCTGCCTAGCCTATCTGGACGATATTATTGTGTACTCTCCAACCTGGGAAGAACACCTCCTCAGGTTGAGACAAGTCCTGCAAAGAATCCGAGCCGCCGGGTTGAAATTAAAACCCTCAAAGTGCGTGATTGCCCGGCATAAGGTAGATTTTCTCGGACACGTGATATCTGAACATGGTATTGCGCCAGACCCAAAGAAACTTCAAGCCATACAAAACCAAACCCCACCCACCACGGTTATAGGAATACGTTCGTTTCTAGGTTTAACCACATACTACAGACGTTTCGTCCCCCACTTTGCCACCATAGCCAGACCCCTCCACCAACTTACCCACAAAGACACCCCATTCGCCTGGACACCTGAAAGAGACAAAGTTAGGAGGCAAATGTTAGACAGGAAATGCTTCTAGGCCATCGATATGAGGCAGTTGCATTGTTATATGATATTTAGCAAACGCTCTGGTCTAAGAGTTGTCACACGTGGTGTGGGACTTTCCCGAGTCCGTGTCTGCTACTTGCCCTAGGCCAGTGGTTCTCAACTGGTGGTCCATGGTGACTTTTTGGGTGGTCCACAGGTTGTTCACTATATTTGGTTATACAGTAAACTGGAAATTGGTGCATATATTAATTAATTTATTGAAAATGCAATACGACTTTTATTTATCAAAATAAATAATGGGAGGTTTGACGTACCTCCCAACCTACCAAATAGGAAAACCTACTATTTGGTAGTAGTCTTGGAAAATCCAACGTCAAGGCTATTAACCTAATTGCAATGACGACTTGTCTATTTTGACTGCTATGTCGTCATTCCAACCGCGGTTAAAAAGAAAACGTCTAGAGTCTACTCCTTATCTTGCTCTAGGAGACGTTGTACATTAACCAAAACTACCACCGAAGGTGAAAAAAGCATAGAAGAGAAGAAAAAGGGGTTTACCTTAGTTACCGCTTAAGGCCCATCCCGTGTTCCGTCATGTGCAGATCCCTGTCGAACGTGCGCATGAGCGACCCTCTCTTGTTATCACATCTCACGTCAGCAGAAGAACGCGGATGGGCAGGGGTCCGGCGTGAGGGAGGGTATTATGTACGTTGGATTTTCCAAGACTACTACCAAATAGTAGGTTTTCCTATTTGGTAGGTTGGGAGGTACGTCAAACCTCCCAATTTGTTAGTAGTCTTGGCAAATCCAACGTCAAGGCTGCATAACAAATAGGAGGAGGACATCCAAGCCCAACCTACCAAAAAAACCAATGCATAAAACAAAATTATGAATGACAAAGACACAATTTAAACAAGAGAGTCTAATAAAAGAGTGAAAAACTGAGGAGTAGCTAAAAAGAACAGTTTTAACACATGCCCGTCATTCATAGTAATGCAAAAACATAGACTTGTCTGAAACCAAAAAGGTACTGTACCCAAAATCCCTTTTCTTCAAAAACCAACAAAAACACTGAACACAAGAACAAAACACAATTTTCAATGTGGCAAAAACACTTATGTACTGGAACAATACATAATCCCAAACTTGCAATCCAGTGTTGCAAACCCGTACACCCCCCCCCCCCCCCTTTGTCATATAAAACAAAGGAAAAGAACGAGGGACAAGGGGGGAAGACCAGGGATCTTCGCCAGAGCACCAGGAAACAGGACCCCCGAGAGCAATCACCGGCCGAGGGGGTCGAACACCGGACACGGAGAGGTAGGAGGAGATGAAGGAATTGATAGAAGACCCACAAAACCGCTGAGGCGATGGCAGGTAAGGATCGACGTGGCAGGAACCGGAAGGAGGCAGCAAAGGAACTGACATCGTGCGCAGAACCCCTACAAACAGGGTGAAGGGCACGAACGGTCCGACAAACGCGGCGGCCCATCTGCACCCGCGAGAGCCTCCCACCTGGCCGAGGAGACACCCACACAGCAGTACCCGAAGGCGGCGCCACAGACGCAACAGAGGAGTGCAAGGCTGACACCGGGCACAACACATGGCGAGGATGCCCACGCCGGAAAGCCTGGACGGCGAAAGGCCGGAAAGCGGGGGCCGCCCTCCCAAGCGTGGTAACAAAAGGAGGGGAGGAGGCGAACGAGACGCCACGCAAGGACGGGGAGAATCGCACGCAGTCCCGGGGCCGTGACAATGCCGCTAGTGCAGACACCCGAACCCCAGTGGCCAGAGCGACAAGGAAGAGCGGACGCCCGAGCAACGGAACCGGCGTAGCGGCCCTTGTAGACGTGGGTGAAGCCAGAAGGACCAGAGCCCGCCCCAGAACCCACAGCGGAGGGACCTGGCGCGGAGGAGGTCGATCCCGGAAGGCAGCCGTCAGGAAGGAATCCAGCTCCTGTGGCGGAACGACCAGCCCAGCGACGGACCCAAAGAACCCCCGGACGGCAGACAAGTGGGTACGTATAGCGTCGACTTGAAAGTGACGTGTACGGAAGAGGTGAAACAAGGAGCGTAGGACGAGGGAAGGAGAGCCAACTGGCAGGTGAGTGGCCTGTAGCCACCTAGGAAAAGACCTCCAGCGGGACCCGTAAGGCCCCCAAGGAGAAGACGGCCAGGAACGCTGCAGGAAGTCAGTCAGGGCCCGGCCGGGGACCGGGAGCCACCGTGCCACATGAACAAGCACGATGCGAAGGCCAACGAGGTCCGCAGGTCCCCAACCGAGCCCAAGTGGAAGCCGGAGACAGGTAGAGGGACCGGACTCGGGCACCACCGCGGCAACCGGGCGGACCAAGCCCGTGCCGGCCACAGAGGCGCGAGGAGCCAACGCAGCCGTGGTACAGCCGCAGCCTCGCGAGGACTGGGCACATCAACAGCGCGTCTGGGGGCGGAAAGACGTATATCGACCGCCACCTGTACCAGGCTACCATGAAAGCGGCCGGACCCCCCCCGGAGCGCGAGGCCGGAGGGAGAGGTCCAAAGGCAACTGGCGCGGCACCCCCGATGCGAACAAGGCGACCTCCGGAAACCCGCAGGAAGCCGCGAGGTCGGCGAACACAGTCCGCTTCAACGCCCATGCAACAAGAACGCCCTGCCCTCACGACAGGGCGGCCGCCCACAGGGTGGCAGGCCCGGGCAGGGAGGAGGCATGCAAGGAGAAGGGGTGTCGGGCCGCGAGGAAGAACAACTCCACCGAGACCCCCAATAGAGTCAACGACCTGGAGGACCCCTGCAGAAGGAAACAGGGGAGAGCCTGTCTGAGTGTCTAACCCGAAGGCCACCGACGTACCCCGAAGGGCCAGCGCGTGGACCCGCAGGAAGATGGACGGAGCCGGGGAACCCCCCGAACGATGGGACGACCAGCCGCGGGACCCAGGGGAGAGGGCCCGAGCAGGGAGAGGGCCCGAGCAGGGAGAGGGCCAGGTGAACGGCCTTCAGTCGGGTCAGGGATACCCAGGGTGACGCGGATCCGGTCGGCAACAAAGGCCGGGGAACGGCGGCCCACAGTCCCAATGTGGCGGGAGACCATCGGCCACACCGACGGAAGGGAAGCAGAGGCCACAGCCGCCGCCGAGGAACCAGGGCCATGGAGCAGCACAACCACCAGGGCCAGACACAGGCCACACAGAGCAGGGAGGTAGGCCGTAGAGGACACAAAGAGCGAGTGGCGCAAGCAGGACTTGTGGCTCACCAAGCACGGGGAGCGACAACCAAGGCGAAAGCAAAGCAGCCGACCAGCACGAGAAGAACACACACCAGAATCAGCACGTCGAAGGAGTAAGTGGAGAGAATGTCCAAGAAGAACCAGGGAAGGAGCATGGGGAAAACAGGAACACACATGCAAACAGGTATCCGTACTCACCCTAAACTGGGAGCACAGAGGTAGGTGAGGAGGGCGGCCGAGGCGGAAGAGCACCAGCAGAACCTGCAAAGATGGAGAAAGTGTTAACCACCACTCAACATCTTACATGCAGGGCCTATAACACCAGTAATGTGCATACACCAATATAGTATCAGGCAACAATATGACATAAAAAAGGTCAACAGTGAAAGCCAACTATAACCGCAAATTTGCGGGCCAATGGAGGTATAACCGTACCGACACAACCCCCCCACATCTCCGCGGGACCCCCCAGCGAACTCCGCAAATTTGCGGGGAGCCGAAATGTCCCAGAGGACCGAATCGAGCACACCGCAAATTTGCGGGACCGGCCGAGATGGTCCGGTGCCGAAAAAGCGAGAGGAGCGTCTAGGAAAACCAAAAAAGGCCCGCAAACAAGCGTCAACTCCTTTTGAACTCCAAGCGACGATGACCATCAAGCTGAGCAGTGCCTTCCTTGATAATATCCTGACTCAACCGGTCAAGGGAGAGGCAAGGAAGACACACCAGGGGAGAGGAGGCACATCCCCCAGGAACCACCCAACCCACAGAGATAGAGCAAAGCCCATGAGGAGAAGTGGCAGGTTGGGTGGTTTGGCACAAACAGGGGCCCCCGTGGGGTACCCCAGGATTGGGCAAAAGGCTATGAAAGGATGGAGGTGAAAACAGGAAGGGAACACAAAAACCAATAAATGAAACTGGCGAGAAAAAGGGTGGCCTAGCCGTGAGTAGAGAATGTGTCAGGGGCGAAAAACCCTGTGGTGTGAGGGAGAGGCCCCCGTGGGGTACCCCTGGATATCACGAACCACCAAGCACCCAGGCCCTTGAGACACAGTGAAGGCTCGAAAGGGGGGACTCGGGAATAACGCTATTTATGCGGCCGACACAAACCCTACAAACGGCACCGCCACCACAAAATCTCATATTGTGAACCAACTGTACACCTAGGCTATGAAAAAAATGAGAACTCATAGGGGCATAGCAATTCCTGAATGAGAAAACGAGCTAGGCTTAATGAAGCTAAAAGCTAAACCATGCCCAGACTAACAGGAAAAAAGAATATGAAAAGAGAAAGAATGAAAAACATATACGAGGAACGCCAGGCGCCCCCGTACCTTCGGTAAGCTATTTCCACACGCGTCTCCATTATACACACTTAGGAGCCCATTTACGTGTGCCCTAGATCACGTAACATCTGTCTAACAAAAAAGAAGGCCAGAAAAGCCGAAACTAACCTAAACAGGGTGAATTAAAGGAGCACAACAAAAGCGACTTCAATCAATGGAGCGCGTGAAAAAATGATAACAAGAGAGGGTCGCTCATGCGCACGTTCGACAGGGATCTGCACATGACGGAACACGGGATGGGCCTTAAGCGGTAACTAAGGTAAACCCCTTTTTCTTCTCTTCTATGCTTTTTTCACCTTCGGTGGTAGTTTTGGTTAATGTACAACGTCTCCTAGAGCAAGATAAGGAGTAGACTCTAGACGTTTTCTTTTTAACCGCGGTTGGAATGACGACATAGCAGTCAAAATAGACAAGTCGTCATTGCAATTAGGTTAATAGCCTTGACGTTGGATTTGCCAAGACTACTAACAAATTAACACTTTGAAGCAAAAGCTAATCCAAGCCCCTATTGTCGTTTTCCCTGACTACCAGAAACCTTTCCGTCTTTATACCGACGTATCTCTGTACGCCATAGGTGCAGTATTAGCTCAATTCAGAGATGGAAAGGAACATGTGATAGCGTATGCCAGCACCACACTCACCCCACCCCAACAGAATTACGCAGCCACCAAGAGAGAGTGCTTAGGGATCATTTGGGCACTCAGCCACTTCCGGTCATTTGTGTTGGGCGCAAAACTCGAAATAATTACCGACCATCAATCTTTACAATGGCTGCGTAGGTGCGAAACCAACTCAGCCATTTTGGTACGTTGGAGAGAGACACTAGAGGACTACGACTTTACCATACAATATCGTCCCGGCAAACTCCATACTAATGCAGACGCCCTGTCACGTTTGCCAGTACCAAAAGACCCCCCACCAACCTAGCCGCCTTACAAAACACTCAATTGGTATCTACCCCCACCCCCCGACAGAATGCCCCCCCAGCCCCCTCCCTAATTCAATCTTGGGAAGCACGAATCAGACCCCCCTGGATACCGTTAAATGTCTTCAGGAGACTGACTCGCTGGGGAGATCAACTTGCCACAGACACTGGTCACATAATCTTGGACCCCACCATAGCCCATGACTACATGATTGCCATCCACGAGGGAAACGGCATACACCTTGGACAAAAGAAAGTGTTAAAGATCTTCACAGACCAATACTGGACCCCCAACCCCTCCAAAATTGCACAACGAGTGACAGAATCCTGCAAACCGTGTTTATTGGGAAAGGATAGATCACGCACCCCAGGCCCAGCTGGTACCATTTCTGCTAACAAACCGTTCCAAGTCCTATCCCTCGACATCATGGGCCCGTTCCCTTCTTACGCTGGCAACTGCTATATCGTCACATTTGTAAACGTATATTCAAAATTTCTAATAGCCTGCCCAGTTAAAGACCACACAGCCACCACAGTCGCCACACTGCTTGCCACAGAAGTGTTCCCTATATTCGGCCTTCCCCTTGCTCTTCTATCGGACAATGCCCCCGAGTTTAGTGGACACGTTTGGCAACAATTCACCCAACAATGCGGTATTAAGATTAAACACTCATCCCCGTACTGGCCTCAAGGAAATGCTATATGCGAACGCAGCCATCGCACCATCAACAACCAGTTACGTACAAGAATGATTGCTCTTAACACCTCAGACTGGCCATCACAACTAAAGATGATACAGTGGGGTATGAACACCTGTCCTCGGGAAGACGGTATTTCCCCTCATGAACGTGTTTACGGTGTACCCCCCCTGTTACTGCCATTCCACCACCACGCTCACCTTCCCTCCACCACCTCCACAATTGACCCATTGCAACATCTGCAAAACACCCTCCATACCGCCCAGATCTATCAAGACACCAAAACTGATAACATCGATGACAAAAACCCTTTCGCCATCCATGACACCGTAATGGTAGCCAACCTCCCTATCACCAACAAGTTAGGCCCTCGCTATGTCGGGCCCTACACCGTCATACAAGTCCCAAATGCCTTTCAAGTCACCATCGACTATCACGGCGTGACTCGCACGCTCCGAACTAGATTCGTCCGAGCGTTTAAACCTCTAAAGCCACAAGACATTACCCCACCCCACACGTCCGACCCTAAATTAAACACCCCTACTCACCCTCTCACTCAGGCTATGAATATTCCCATACAAACCCCTAAGGACCTAAGCCCTCCAGCACCGAACCGACAAATCTTTTCTCAACATACCCCCCAAACTAACCTCCACAAACCCCAAGCCCCCACTATCACACCCTCTTCCACCATGACACCTTCCTTCACTTCTGATAGTCAAGTTCCTCCCCAACTTATCCAAGTACGAAAACCTCCACCCACAACCCCGACCACAACAGAAACCCTCCCGTCTAGCCCTGACATACCTCCACCAGGCACCACAGTGAGAAAACCACCACCCCCACCCCAAACCAAGTACACACCCAACCGCACCACACAATCTACCTCAGTAACCTCACGCTACAACTTACGCCCACGACAAAAATCGTTTAAAACCTCCAGAAAACACACCCTAACCAAGTTCCGTAGGGCTGCCAGACCACTACCCTCCTCCTCCTCCTCCTCCTCCTCCTCTTCTTCTTCTTCGTCGAATTCTCCCCCACAAAGGGAAAGAAGACGAATAATCACCAGCAAATCACCAACCTCATCAAACAACACACCCCACACACGCCCCTACCCCCAACCCTCCAACTTAAATCTACACTCCTTACCCACCCGTCTAGCCCCCCCCCGCATCCGCCCCTTTCCCCTCCACGATCCCCACCACCCCACCCACACACCGACCAACCTCCTCATCTCACCGAACCCCCAACCAACCAACCCCTAAGAAACCCCCCCCCCCCCCACCCACAAAGTCACCCCCGAGAAAACCCCCACATGTCATTTACCTATAAAACGTGCTTCCCCTCAATATAAAACATCGTCACGCGACTCAAGTCCCACGACAAACATCTACCTTCCCACCAGGACCGCCAGAGGTAGAATAATCAACAGACCCATCAGATTTAAAGATAGCGATACAAAAATAACACCCCGTTCTGACACTAAGGACCCAAGCCACACAACACACACACCCACTCCTTCCCACACACCTCCTTCACCCACCTTACCTAAACCCATCTTGCGCATTGCCTCACTATATATTCCCAACCTACAACACCGCCCAAGAAAACCAAATAAAACCCAGACTCACATTCCCCCGTCATCCCCAGCTCTGTTGTCACGCGTGAATCCCCTTGCGGTTAGTAACCCATTCACCACACTAAACAGACTTCCTGTCAATCCCACACACCTCACTCCGACCCCCACGGGGGAAAGCTACAAACCATTCATACGAAAGGTTAAAGTAAAAACCCCCACTGGACACTTGGCCCGTGTACCACACCCACACCAAGCCCGGGCAGCCGCCCGCCACAACACAGAGGACACATTCTTACAGGTATACATTGACCTGCAAAAGAAACCTGACCGTTGCTCTCGTGCTTGGTGGAACTTTCTAAATACCCTTAAAATGACCCACCATCACTATGCTTCTTTTTAATTCACCCTTGAGGCTCGAGGACGAGCCTATAATGAAGGAGAGGGAAGTAAAATGCCCCAGAACAAGAAGCCCACCACAGAAGCCACGAGCGAACACCACACAGAAACACCCGGAAGAAAGGTCCACAGAACGAAAGGACCAGCTGACCGAGCCAGCCATTTCAGACAGGCCCAAGCCCGCAGGGCTAAGCAGCTCCAGGCCGCACCCACCTACCTTTTCTAAACTGACCATTTTCCACACCTCACGTACACTACCCCCCTCGTGTCCTACACTCCTAACTACAAAGATGATGAACAGGAATATACATTCATATTAAAAACACCCATGCCCTGTCCCGACGTTGAGCCAATGCCAACACATCAGACAGCCATAATTATATCTATGTATGTTCTTACATCCGAGAAGTAGATGTTATATATCTTAGAAGTTAAAACACCCACGCTTGTCCCTAGACCTCGTATATCATTTCCCATGACGAGTATAGATATATGTAACCCGTGCTCAGTCTGCCCCTTGCATTGTTCCTCTAGTAACTAAGTCTATAATATTAACTGCCACCAGCATTGATACGACATAGCGGCACTGTCCTTGTGTCGTATTGTGCCAAGTACAGATCAACCAGGTTTCATCACCTTATTA
Source organism: Lithodes maja (assembly GCA_037953745.1). Lineage (NCBI taxonomy): Eukaryota > Metazoa > Arthropoda > Malacostraca > Decapoda > Lithodidae > Lithodes > Lithodes maja. The sequence goes on from JBAKBP010012709.1 coordinate 19,688, forward strand.
GGACGACGACTATAATGTCGTCGTTCATCGATGTATGCAATCCTTAGTTTTAAGTATTAATATTAACATTCCCGAACATCTTGTCTTGCCAGACTAAACTTTCTGAAGAACCCATCGCCCCATAAATCTATGTATTCAATCCTTAGGTTAAGTATCTTTATCCGCCATTGTGTTCACATTTTTCCATTTACTTTTCCACAATTGTCATACGTCTTCCACTTGCCTCCTTCGTATCCACAGTCCACACTACGCTAATTGCTTCGTGTCATACACCTCTTACCCCATCCAGAGATTGTATAGATAACCTTGTTACCAGTATCTGTCATAAGTACCTCGAAACAATAACTAAGTAACCCTACGAACTGCCGTTTTATTGGTATATATATATTTCATAGAAAACGCAGTTCCCAGGGCCAACTAATAATATCCATAACCCCTCATACTGACTACATAATTCTATCTTTTCCAGACTCATATACCACCCCATAGTTGCATCCCCGGTAGCATTTGACTAACATACTCACTGTCTTTTCAAACTCCAATATCAATTGTAGCCTAATGCCACCCCCACGCCCAGGGACCTTAGGGGCAAAATTTCCCTGTAGCCCTTGAACTCTCCCCCCCCTCTCATTAAGACACCCGCGCTTCTCGACTCTTGTCCGACCTAGCCTCTCTCTCATACCTCTTGAAGATCCTTGAATTGTCCGTTACTAACGCTCTCCAACTTTTTATATATATACTCCTATCCAGCCTACCTTTACTTAGTAGGCCAGAACAACATTAGAACTTTACTAACCCCGTGCATGCCATCTTACAACCCATTCACAACCCTGCACCCAATGGTCGTCTGTGCGAGGCTAGCCGCCTCGCCAGTAACTAACTTCTATTGCCATACTTCCAGATCAATGTGGCAGAGTTAACAACCCAGTCTCCACCACATCCAGCAAACCCTACAATTAACAACCAGCCGAGTAAAACCAGCTAGCCAAGGCACCTTCGGTTTTGGTATTAAGGACACCCACATCTGTCTCATACACAGAGAGTTATTACGAACACTGGTGATATGGCAAGCCCCTAGCCACAGCCGCCGGACGACTATCACAGAGAGAGGGCACCCAGCTCCCCTTTTTGCCCACCCGAGGAGGGAGACCCCCACCCCCGCGGAGGTATACCTGGCCCCTGTTTTGACTTCCGAGTCATTGCCAGGTAGCACAGGAATTCTTCCTATCAATGAACTAACCATGCATGACTACACCTTTACTAACCTCTATTAACTCACAATAAACCATTTACCTTTCTTGCATTGCTCTGATCACTAAATTAGCACCTCAGCTATACCATAGAATGAAGATTGAACAATCTAAGAGAGACGCTCCTATCACAGCTGTCCCCATCCTCCTCGCAAAGTAGATCCAGTCTCTCTCCCCTAAATACTTCCAGTATAGCCAAAATAGTACCTCTTACTAAGGCTCAGTTATATGAAAATATAAAGGCTTCCTATAGCCATGTGCCACAACAGTAAATACCATCTTACCTAGTCCCCATATCTATTGAGAGCTCAAATAAGTCCATAAGACTCGAGATCCCTACTGTCTACAGGGTCCAGAACCGAGCCTATAAATCTAGCTCCCGCCCCCAGTCAAATCAGTTGAAAGCTAGACACCAACCAGTGGTCACTACCCTGTAGTTTACCTCTAGCTCTGCCCTTGTGTTGTTCCGGAGTTGAGAGATTCCAGATCCGGCAGACTCCGTGGCAGAGAAGCATCTGTCCATGTACAAGTCCTAACGTGCACCTTATAACCTTCACACAAATTCGTGGGTATATAAGTGTGTAGCCAGCAACGATCGTCAAGAGATCCGACTTGAGAACTTCCTACATTTTGGACCATCTGGACGGCCGAGGAACCAGTCGTTAGCCCCCAACATCACCGGAAGCAAGATAACCAGGACCAGATCTACAAATACTATTCAAGATTCATGTTGCTAGTACTAAGTGTTATAGTACTAGCTTGATACTCACTTATTAACTTTCTATAAAGTGGCTAAAACCTTGCCCAGTGTAATTCATATTTAACCATTCCATTTGGGACGTACTAAGCGATCAGTGCTCTTTAATTAACAGGCGACCTTGACTCTCGTAATTACCTTATTCAGATATTAAAACTCTAGTGATATCTAACGTTCGCCCACTGATTTGTGTTCTACGTATTTCTGCCATAAGAATATAAAACTTAGATCAGTACCCCCATGAGGTTACTAGAGATTCCGTGTTCTACAATATACGCGTGTCTAATCCTAACTGTGAGCTGCTACTTGGGCACGCGACCAGCCAGCAAGAGGTCAAATCAGTGACATTGAATTATACAAATATATTGAGGTCTTCCAGTAAAATAAAAACTTGCTAATTAAACCCGTGATCAGAAGAATATACCTGAACGTTGGAAGTGGGAGACTAGGCTCCATCCAGATCCGCTAATGCTAGCAGTTCCCTTCTATTATTTGTTTTGTGCGAGAATTACTATCTTTCTATGCTCTTTATTTATTTACTTCAATAAACGTGAACTTGTGTCGTGTTACCGTGTGTTTATTTTGTGTTCTCTATTCCTCATACCTTGTATTGTGCATGCAGCCTTATATACCCAGTCATTCAGAACTCACATTACCCAAGTTAAACCTGTAGAAAAACAGGGCATAACAATGGGTATGGCAGAGATCGCTCAGTTCTCACTTTGATAGACCAGCCCATTGGTCGGTAATTAGTGGCGTCATTATTATCTCCGCTTTTAAAAAGGGGGGTGACGATAGCGTGCTTCCATACCGTAGGAAAAATACCAGTGACAATGGAGGTGTTAATAATGATTGTAAGGTAAAAAGTAATAACAGGTAATGAATCTTTAATGAATCGGAGAGAAATGTTATCACACCCAAAAGATTTAGTATTACGTAGGTGCTTTATTGTTAAGATAATTGTGTTTGTATCTACGGGTTGGGGAAAAAAATGGGAGAGGTCGTTATTGTTATTGTTGTTAATTTCATTATCGGCTGTCGAGTCTTGGATATTATTTAGGGAATGCCCTGGTTTTTTCATGTCCTTTTTCTGATGTTTGCAAAGAAAGGTTTGAAAACTTCGGCGTTGGATTGCTCAATATCAGTTGGTGAGGCGTTGGATTTGGATTTGGAGGGGGGAACTAATGATTTTACAATTTTCCAAGTAGAGGCAATATTGTTTTTTGAGTTTAAGAGTTCATTATGATAGTGTTCTTTCTTTGTTGTTACTATAAGTTTTGTAACTTGTTTTTTAAGGTTTTTGTAAAGACTCTGTAATGTTGTGTTATACCCGTCTTCTTTTAAGTTCTTATGTGCTACGTGTTTGGCTTTTATGGCTTCTTTATTATTATTATTATTTATTTATTTATTTATTTATTTTTTTTTTTAACCTCTGAAGTGCGCACGGGGGTAATTGAAAACCTCCCCCTGTGCTGACGTATTTGAGGTGTTTCCGTCACTAAAATATTCATTGTACCATTAATAGCATTAATAATTATCCATATGCGCCTATTATGGGTTGATTATAAAGGTATTAACCTGAAACAACAATAAAACGAGTGAAAACAGCGTTTGGATGGTCAAAATCGGAGATATAGCCCGCGAGTTGTATAATGTATGGGTGAGGCAAGCTACCTTCCCGCCAATTTTCCCCAAGGCCACTGCGACACAGTCGATCGATACTCTCTCGCTCTCTCTTGCACTCGATTGCCATCAGTGATGACAACACCCTGCTTGCAACTCGCTAATGTTAGCACGAAAATATACCTCAGAATAAGGGAATAATAGGGAAAATAGGTGATAACTGAGGGATAGGAGGAAAGTGGGGAAGGAGGGGAGGTAGAGGACTGAGATTTTGCATGGCCCAGGGGCCAAAAAAAAAAAAAATAAATAAAAAAAAAAAAAAAAAAAAAAAAATTCGATGTCAAAAGTTGATTTTTAATTTTACTTACTCAGGAGAGTCTTCCCGCAGTCCGCCGGGGGAACTCTTAAGAGTCTTCCCGCAGCTCCCGGGTTAAAGAGACAATGAACGGAGGAAGGAAAAACACAGATAAAACAAAAAGGTCCATGTGCCTAAAGGCATCCTCCATTCATAAAATGTTTGTAACAACTGGATTTAAACATTTGTAGATTGTAAGTTTGTGGAAAGCAATTCGAGGGAAGTGAATTCCAAAGAGTAGTAGCTCTGGGGATAAATGAATTCTGATAAGCAGAAGTTCTGCATTGTGGAGGAGAAAGTGTAAATTCATGGGCGCTCTCAGCTGCCCTAGTTCTACGGGGAAAGATGTGAAGAGGCGGCACAATTGAAGCAAGTTCCTCGGAACAATTGCTGTGAAAATATCTGTAGAATAATGCAAGGGATGCAACGTTTCTTCGTATGGATAATGTAGGAAGGTCCTGTGTGATTGCAGGGTTATTGATTAATCTAATAGCTTTATTTTGAATTTTGTCCAACTGCCTCAATGCAACCACTCCACTTCCACCCCACAGAGGTGAACAGTAATCCATCTGAGAACGCACATGACTTTTATATATCACGGCCAACTGCTCGTCAGTGAAGAATTCTCGAACTCTGTACAGGAGTCCCAGTTTTTTAGAGGCATTCTTAGCAATGCTTCTAACATAATGTGTCCAGCTCAAGTTAGCAGTTAATGTTACACCGAGAATGTCAATACTAGGGGAAGTGGGAATATTTACATCATTAAAAAATATATGGGAGTCAGTTTGATTCTGTCGGTTAGAAAATTGAATGTACTTGGTTTTCTGTGCATTAACTTAACAAGTGCGCATGGGGGTAATTGAAAACGTCCCCCTGTGCTGACGTATTTGAGGTGTTTCCGTCACTAAAATATTCATTGTACCATTAATAGCATTAATAATTATCCATATGCGCCTATTATGGGTTGATTATAAAGGTATTAACCTGAAACAACAATAAAACGAGTGAAAACAGCGTTTGGATGGTCAAAATCGGAGATATAGCCCGCGAGTTGTATAATGTATGGGTGAGGCAAACTGCTTTCCCGCCAATTTCCCCCAAGGCCACTGAGACACAGTCGATCGATACTCTCTCTCTCTCTCTTGCACTCGCTTGCCATCAGTGATGACAACACCCTGCTTGCAACTCGCTAATGTTAGCACGAAAATATACCTCAGAATAAGGGAATAATAGGGAAAATAGGTGATAACTGAAGGAGAGGAGGAAAGTGGGGAAGGAGGGGAGGTAGAGGACTGAGATTTTGCATGGCCCAGGGGCCAAAAAAAAAAAATATTTCGATGTCAAAAGTTGATTTTTAATTTTACTTACTCAGGAGAGTCTTCCCGCAGTCCGCCGGGGGAACTCTTAAGAGTCTTCCCGCAGCTCCCGGGTTAAAGAGACAATGAACGGAGGAAGGAAAAACACAGATAAAACAAAAAGGTCCATGTGCCTAAAGGCATCCTCCATTCATAAAATGTTTGTAACAACTGGATTTAAACATTTGTAGATTGTAAGTTTGTGGAAAGCAATTCGAGGGAAGTGAATTCCAAAGAGTAGTAGCTCTGGGGATAAATGAATTCTGATAAGCAGAAGTTCTGCATTGTGGAGGAGAAAGTGTAAATTCATGGGCGCTCTCAGCTGCCCTAGTTCTACGGGGAAAGATGTGGAGAGGCGGCACAATTGAAGCAAGTTCCTCGGAACAATTGCTGTGAAAATATCTGTAGAATAATGCAAGGGATGCAACGTTTCTTCGTATGGATAATGTAGGAAGGTCCTGTGTGATTGCAGGGTTATTGATTAATCTAATAGCTTTATTTTGAATTTTGTCCAACTGCCTCAATGCAACCACTCCACTTCCACCCCACAGAGGTGAACAGTAATCCATCTGAGAACGCACATGACTTTTATATATCACGGCCAACTGCTCGTCAGTGAAGAATTCTCGAACTCTGTACAGGAGTCCCAGATTTTTAGAGGCCTTCTTAGCAATGCTTCTAACATAATGTGTCCAGCTCAAGTTAGCAGTTAATGTTACACCGAGAATGTCAATACTAGGGGAAGTGGGAATATTTACATCATTAAAAAATATATGGGAGTCAGTGAGATTCTGTCGGTTAGAAAATTGAATGTACTTGGTTTTCTGTGCATTAACTTAACAAGTGCGCATGGGGGTAATTGAAAATGTCCCCCTGTGCTGACGTATTTGAGGTGTTTCCGTCACTAAAATATTCATTGTACCATTAATAGCATTAATAATTATCCATATGCGCCTATTATGGGTTGATTATAAAGGTATTAACCTGAAACAACAATAAAACGAGTGAAAACAGCGTTTGGATGGTCAAAATCGGAGATATAGCCCGCGAGTTGTATAATGTATGGGTGAGGCAAACTGCTTTCCCGCCAATTTCCCCCAAGGCCACTGAGACACAGTCGATCGATACTCTCTCTCTCTCTCTTGCACTCGCTTGCCATCAGTGATGACAACACCCTGCTTGCAACTCGCTAATGTTAGCACGAAAATATACCTCAGAATAAGGGAATAATAGGGAAAATAGGTGATAACTGAAGGAGAGGAGGAAAGTGGGGAAGGAGGGGAGGTAGAGGACTGAGATTTTGCATGGCCCAGGGGCCAAAAAAAAAAAAAAAAAAAATTCGATGTCAAAAGTTGATTTTTTATTTTACTTACTCTCAAGAGTCTTCCCGCAGTCCGCCGGGGGAACTCTTAAGAGTCTCCCCGCAGTTCCCGGGTTAAAGGAAACTAGATTCTTTTGTCCCCATCCATTAATTCTAGAAAGGTCCTGGTTCAGAGAAATTGAAGTGTTTATTTTTGAATTTATAAGATCGGGTTGGGTGAAAGAATTGGTAAATGTGAAGGAACTGTGGAGTATTGAGTCATCTGCGTAGGAATGTATTGGATTATGAGTGGTAGATATGAGATCATTGATATGAATGAGGAACAGAATTGGGGCCAAAACTGATCCCTGGGGAACACCAGCATTTATTGAGTGAAATTGAGAATAAAGGCCATCTACCATTACACGTATTTTTCTGTTATGAAGATAAGAAGAAATTAGTGGAACTAATGATGCAAGGCCGTAGTGTGACATCTTCGACAATAAGGATTGATGCCAGACTCTATCAAATGCCTTTGATATATCCAGTGCTATTGTATGTACTTACACTAGTTACACTAGTTGTATTTGCGGGAGTGAGCATGCTCGTTAATTCCCGCCTCCTAAGATATGTTTGTCATACCATGCTTTGAAACTATGCACTGATGGTGCAGACACTACTTCGGCTGGCAATTTGTTCCACCCACTAATCGAGTTGGCAGGAAATCTTTTACTTTTCAGATCAGATTTACTATTAAGCACTTTTAGTTTGTAGCTGTGACCTCTTGTTCTCTCACCTCCATCCCTCTCTATGAAGTTTTCTTGGTCGATTTTGTCAATACCTCTAACACATTTGTATATCTGAATTTGCTGTCCTCGTTTCCTTCTCTGTTCCAGTGTAGGTAGATTCAATCTCTCGAGCCTCTCTTGGTACTCCAAATTTTCCAAACCTGGGATCATCCTCGTAGCTGCTCTCTGTACCCTCTCAATTTTGTGGATATGTTTCTTCATGTGAGGGGACCACACCACAGATGCATATTCCATCCTGGGTCTTATTATTGCCGTTATTATTTGTTTCATGGTGTTTTCATTAAGATAATTGAAAGACATCCTGATATTTGCCAATAGTGCTAGTGATTCTCTCACTATCTTATTTACGTGGCTTTCTGGAGACATGTTATCCTTAAATTCTATCTCCAAGTCTTTTTCTTTTTCTGCTTTGGGAATCACTTCGTTTCCTAGTTTATAATCTTTTCTAGGTCTGTACTTGCTTTTACCCATTTCTAGAGTCTTACATTTCCCTGCATTGAACTCCATATTCCATTTGATGCTCCATTCATGGATCTTTTGCAAATCTGCTTGGAACTCAAGGCAATCCTCCTGGGTTCTGATCGTTTTAAGCAGTTTAGCATCGTCCGCAAACATGCTCATGTAGCTTGTTAGTCCCTCAGGTAAGTCATTTACAAATATTAGAAACATGATTGGGGCTAGGACAGATCCTTGTGGTACCCGACTCGTAATTTGAGTCCAGTTTGACGATTTCCCCCTTACTGTTGTTCTCATCTGTCTTCCGCTAAGGTAGCTCTCCATCCATTTCAGCAGTTTGTCTCCTACTTTTCCCTAATGTTTTAATTTCCACAGCAATCTCTTGTGTGGAACTTTGTCAAATGCCTTTTTAAACTCTAGGTAGGCACAGTCTACCCATCCTTCCCTCTTGTCCACTGTGTCTATTACTCTAGAGTAAAAACTCAACAAGTTGCTTACACATGATCTGCCTCCTCTGAATCCAAATTGTCGGTCAGTAATTAATCTTTTGGATTCCAGGTAGTTAACCCATTTGTCCCTTATTAATCCTTCCAGAATCTTCATGAGGATGCTCAATAGTGATACAGGTCTATAGTTCAGTGGTTTATCTCTGCTTCCTCCCTTAACCTCTGAAGTGCGCACGGGGGTAATTGAAAACCTCCCCCTGTGCTGACGTATTTGAGGTGTTTCCGTCACTAAAATATTCATTGTACCATTAATAGCATTAATAATTATCCATATGCGCCTATTATGGGTTGATTATAAAGGTATTAACCTGAAACAACAATAAAACGATTGAAAACAGCGTTTGGATGGTCAAAATCGGAGATATAGCCCGCGAGTTGTATAATGTATGGGTGAGGCAAGCTACCTTCCCGCCAAATTTCCCCAAGGCCACTGCGACACAGTCGATCGATACTCTCTCTCTCTCTCTTGCACTCGATTGCCATCAGTGATGACAACACCCTGCTTGCAACTCGCTAATGTTAGCACAAAAATATACCTCAGAATAAGGGAATAATAGGGAAAATAGGTGATAACTGAGGGATAGGAGGAAAGTGGGGAAGGAAGGGAGGTAGAGGACTGAGATTTTGCATGGCCCAGGGGCCAAAAAATAAAAAAAAATAAATTTTTTTTTTTTTTTTTTTTTTTTTTTTTCGATGTCAAAAGTTGATTTTTAATTTTACTTACTCAGGAGAGTCTTCCCGCAGTCCGCCGGGGGAACTCTTAAGAGTCTTCCCGCAGCTCCCGGGTTAAATATAGGAATAATGTTTGCTCTTTTCCATTCTGTAGGTACTATCCCTGTGTCCAATGATTTGGTCATTATGTCATATAACGGTATACTCAGTTCCTTAGCATTTTCTTTAATAATCCAGCCTGATACTCCGTCCGGTCCAGCGGCTTTGTTTGGGTCCACCTTACTCATTTTGTCTATGAGCTCTGGTCTGTTAAATGTGACTTCCGGCATTTCCTCTGTACCTATCTCATTGGATTCTGGTGCAATGAATTCTCCTTCTTTTGTAAATACTGATGCAAAATTTCTATTTAGTTCTTCCGCAATCTCTGTATCCTCTTCTATGATTCTGTTTCCACTTTTAATCTTTACGATCGTGGCTTTTATCTTCCTTTTGCCGTTTACAAACTTGAAAAACATTTTTGGATTCTTTTCATAGTTCTCCACTATCCCTTTCTCATGGTTTGCCTCTGACCTCCTCCTCATTTCTGTGTATTTGTTTCTCTCCTCTTTATACTTTTGCCTGTTATCTTCCGAATCCCAGTTTCTCATCTTTTTCCAGGCTTTGTTTTTTGCTTCCTGTGCTTGCCTACATTCGCGGTTAAACCATACTTTGCGATTACTTTTTTTCCTTTTATTAACGTACTTAGGGACAAAAGTTTTTATACCAGTATCATAGATCTCCATGAATGCCTGGAGTTTTTTGTCTACCTCACTTTCAGATAACACCTGATCCCAATTTTGTGACTTGAAAAAATCCTGTAGTCCTTCGAAATCGGTTCTGGAATACATCCAGTGATTTTGCTTGTGCTTTTCCCTTCCCTTGGGTAGATTATACTTCAATAGTAAGTCTATGTCTAGAACTGCATGGTCGCTTTTTCCTAGTGGGCATAGGTACTGAATACTTTGAACCTCCTCCTCCCTTTTTGTGAATAGAAGGTCCAATCTAGCTGGTTGATCACTTCCCCTTACTCTTGTTGACTCTTTTACATGTTGGTATATAGAATTTTCCATGGCCATACTTAAAAATTCATAGCCCCAACTTTCCTCCCCTGCTCCGGCTTCATGTGTTTCACCATGTTGGTCTGTAGCTTGGTTGATTTGATGCGTAAGAAGGCAAAGCATGTCTGCAGTTGATCGACATCGTCTAAAACCATATTGCCTATCACTGATTAATTTATTATTCTCAAGATGCTTAATTATGTGATTATTTAATATAATTTCAAAGACTTTACCAAGAGTGGAAGTTATAGCTATTGGTCTGTAGTGTGATGGATCTGAAGAGGCACCTTTTTTAGGAACTGGATGGATGTTTGCTTCTTTCCAGGGTACTGGGAAGCATGAGGTATGAGTACACAGACGGAAATTTTTTGCCAATACAGGAGCGAGCACCAAGGAGCAATTGAATTGCGTCATTCATCCAGGGGGTGGGGGGTCTACTAATGTCTCTGGTAACTATAGGGGCACAGTGCTCTAGACTTTGATTTAAGATTGATGTTAATATGTTAACTTGCTCATTTACATCGTCTGTGTGGAGTATTCTGTTAATATTGTTTATCTTGCTAAGAATATGCTGACAGAATGTGTCACTGCTGTAATTTTTTAATTCTCGAAATGATCTTACAGTAGGCGAAAATTTGGGCTTACTGATATTTATTGTAGCGGTTATTAGGTCATGGTCAGCGATAGGATGAGGAATTACGTCGGAGTTTAGTACTATGTCGGGTTTATTGGTAATAATTACATCAAGTAGGGTGGCAGAGTTAGGGGTGATTCGATTTTTTTGTTTTATTATTTGGGACAATTTATTATTTTTTATGATATGGGATAATTTGCTATTGGTTTGAAGAAGATCATCATTTAGATCGCCAAAAGCAAAGAAAGTCTTTTTGTGCATACATATTGTTTGAAGGACATTAAAGATATAATCAAATGTGGCAGAGGGAGTTTTTGGGTGCCTATATATGCAGCCTATTATGATAGAGGGTAATTTTCTACACTGAACTCTTACCCATACATCTTCAATACCTGCCTGTCGTTCAATGTTTGTTTCAATTATTACTGAATTAAGGGTCTGTTTAACATAAATACAAACACCAGACCCACGGCCGTTATCGCATCTGTATAGATTATAATTAGGAATATCCACATAAGCGTTAGGAGTGTGGGAAGATAACCAAGTCTCACTGATACATAGGATATCAATATTTCTGTCATGTATTAATATTTTTACCTCCTCTAAGTTACTCTGTAATGATTGAGCATTAATGTGTTCAATAGAAAGTAAGTCCTTTATAAATGGTTGAGAGTTACAGTCGGCTTTGTCTGGTCTTGTCCATGCTGTCTGCTACCCTGTCTCGTCTCGTGAACGTTCCACTGTAGTTGTCCAGGTCGTGAGGATTTGCGATGATTTACAGCCACCTGCCACCCATCTTTGTCGGTTTGACCTGGTACAAGCTGGTGGGTGGGGGTGGAGGTGGGCCTGGTTCTGGGGTTGTCTGCACACTGATGTTGTTTATCGTCCTGAGGTTGGCTTCTGTTCAGTTCTGCGGTTGAGTTTTTCTTAATTAGGGCCCAGTTTAAGCAGTCGTTGAAGGGTGGGTATTGTTTGGCCATTGCCCCAAGTAGTCTGACTGCACCGGTCCTATTTAGGAGGGAGCCCTGGTGGTCACCGTATGCAAGGAAACAGGCCTCATAAATTTCTCCGGTTGCCAGCCTGAAGGAGAGGTCGGGATTTAATGTGGTGATACCATTTTCGGAGGCCCACTTGTGGATGTGCTCATTCAGTTCATTTATTTTGGCCTGGAGTGTGTCAGATTGTAGGCTCGGTACGATTTGACTAACACATATTTCCATATTTTAATTTTTGTTTTTTAGAGTACTCACTAGCGCACTTAGATTATCTATGACATCTGTGGGAGCTTTGCCTTCCATCGCATCGAATAATCCGCCGTAAATCAAGCATTTTTGTGGTGCCCATGAGAGTTTTTCTTGCACCCAGCATTTCATCAAGTCTATATTAGCTTCATCCAGGGTTCTAATTGCACAGTTTTTGTTCAGATCGGACGCTTTAATTTTTTTTAGGTTGATATCCCCTAGTATTAGCATCTTCACAACGGTGGTTTGGTTAGGTGTGTTCGGGTTGTCAGTCGCACTTTCAGTCAATTTTTTCCTCCAGAACAGAGATTCGGCGCTCAACGTTGACTATGTTGTTTGTTTGTTCTAGTGCAGTGAGCCGTGAGGTTAGGTCATCTAACTGAGCGGTTATAGTACTAGGTTGTGAAGGGGTGAAGGTCAGCGTTTCTTCACTAGGAGTGCGGGGTTCTAGCGATGTTACACGGTCACTTAAATATTTTAAGGCTTCTTGGATTAATTTCACTTCTTCACTGAGCTTTATTAAGTCACTGTTCACGTTTACAGAGTTATCGGCTGAGGTTGCATTGTCTTCACTATTTGCACTTGTTGTTGGTAGAATACTTTCATTGGGATGATGGGTGTCACTAGAGGGGGTTGAACTTTGTGATTGTTCCATGATCTTCTCTATTAGTACCTGTTTGTTTACCCATACATTTGATAGGCCTAAGTCACGACAATGCTTCCGTAGGTCAGTTCTGGTCAAGTTTTTGTCAAGATAGTTCTGTGTAGGATTTGTTAAGGACGGTTCACTATTCACTTTTTGTTGTTCTGTTGGCTGGGTCGAGGTACTGTAGCGCTGCCGCTCGCCATGATGAGTGGTTGGGCAGGGCGATTAGCGGAGAGAGAGGTCAGTACGTCTACCCTCCACGACGGTCAGACGGTCACGAGCAGTGCCTTGTCATCATAGAAGATGGGATGGATGAAGAGGGTTATGTGGATACTCGCAGGAAGAAATCTACAAAACCTGAAGCAGTATACCCTGAAAGACTGCATCTACAATTGGGCAGAGTCGTGGCGGGAAGTTTCTTTCAACACATTGAGGAATGGGTGGACCAAGGTCTAAAATATCCCGAAGGTGAAAGATCCGGGTTTTGAAGGGTTTGGAGCAGCTGACTTCAGGAACCTCTTGAACCAGGGTAACCAGGGTGACCTCCCCGAAGAAGAAGTTGACGACTGGCAGCAAGAGGACAGAGACCTACCTGGACACGAGCATAAGACTGACGAACAAATTGCAGCAGAGGTGTTAGGGGTACCCGAGGAAGAGCCCCAGGATGAGTCGGACGAAGAGACACAGGCGGCCAAGATATCAGTCTCGCAGGCCCTAGACTCCTTTGACACCATTCTTCAGTATCTGACTCAAGTAGATGACCCGAAGTTGCAGTCCCTATATGAACCACTGCGTAATGGTCGATTCCATATTCAGTGGGCACACCTTGATCGGAAAAAACAGCAGAAAATCAGCTCCTTCTTTGTACCCTCTGCTCCTCCCAGACTTCGTACTTCGTCTGCTACCAGTGGGGTGTCGCTTGCTAGCACCACCTCCCTCCACAGTGTAGCTTCAGTTGCCAGCACCTCCTCTTTCCCAAGTGTTTCCTCAGTTGCTAGCACCTCGTGGAGCACTGCAGACACTGTGCCACTCTCAGACTTGGACATGGACTTGAAAGACTTAATGAGTAGCACGCCTGTGCCCATGGATATACCTGAACCTGACAGTGTGGTGGAGGAGTACAGTGTGGGTAAGGGTAAAGGTAAGGGTTCCATGAAAGGCAAGGGATATGGTCCTAAGAAGAGTGGGGGTGTTAAGAACAGTGAGGTGGAGAAGAACAGTGCGATGGACATTGAGGTGGAGGAGAACAGTGAGGTGGAGAAGGACAGTGAGAAGGGGAGTGAGATGGAGAAGAACAGTGAGGTGGAGAAGGACAGTGAGAAGGGGAGTGAGGTGGTCAAGGACAGTGAGGTGGAGAAGAACAGTGAGGTGGAGAAGAACAGTGAGATGGAGAACAGTGAGGTGGAGAAGGACAGTGGGGTGGAGAAGGACAGTGAGGTGGAGAAGGACAGTGAGGTGGAGAAGGACAGTGGAGTGGAGATGGACAGTGAGGTGGAGAAGGACAGTGAGGTGGAGGACAGTGGGGTGGAGAAGGACAGTGGGGTGGAGAAGGACAGTGAGGTGGAGAAGGACAGTGGGGTGGAGAAGGACAGTGAGGTGGAGAAGGACAGTGGGGTGGAGAAGGACAGTGAGGTGGAGAAGGACAGTGGGGTGGAGGACAGTGAGGTGGAGGACAGTGGGGTGGAGAAGGACAGTGAGGTGGAGAAGGACAGTGAGATGGAGGTGGGGTGTGAAAAGGGGATGCTGCAGTAATTAATGCAGTGTTGGGGAGGGGGGAGGGGGGACATCAAGACTACAGTGGTACATCAAGACTACAGTACAGTGGGACATCAAGACTACAGACAAGAGCAATGAAGGGGTAAGTGTAATATAGCCTACTGTACAATACATATTGTAAAACTAAAATATACTGTACTGTGTTTTCTATTACAGATTATAGGGTTCGAATAGGGAATTGTCTTCGTTTTCTAGGTTGTTTGGACTTCTCTCTTGAGGTCGGATTTTTTCCGTAGTCTCCGGGTTCATTGTTGCCTCGGACGTACATTGGTTAGGTCGGATTTTATCCTCTGTTAGGTCGGACACAAGCCGGACTCCGGACATCTCGGATTTTCGGTCATCTCGGACTGGGTCTCCCCAAAATTAGTCCGAGATAGCGAGGGTCTACTGTATTCAGCTTTGCTAAACAGTCATACTTTTCTTTTAGGCAGGTATAGTTTCTTAAACACAGGACCTCTGCTTAAGACCATGTCACACATCAGGAGCTTATCATTGGGAGATATATTCTGGACTCGGGATAACCTCTACATCCCTAGCCCACTTCCAATCTTTGTGATTCACCAAGAGTAATCAATCTGGCAACTGGTGCCCCCAGACTCGTACATAATCAGATGGCTCAACCTTTTCTAGAACTTGGTGTTAAACACAACCATATTTAGTCCAACACAAAACTCCATCATACATTAATTTTACTCATCCATATTTCTTTTTCAATACCCTTTCATTTCATGCATGCCCCTCATAGCCACCAGCACATGTTCCAACATCCAAATACTGTACTGTATAGGTCACCACCTAACATGGCTACATTATCTTTGGAGATGCCTGAAACAGTTATGTCGTCCCAGATCTCTTTCACTTCTCTCCTCACTACACTATTCTCCCACTCCTCTACCATCAGAACACCCACTCTACCTATTGCTATGTCAGATTAATCACCAGGCTTTTAATCATATTGAATATTATAATAAATTCACTCTTAATGCATGTACAGTAACTTTAATTGTGAGTGACAAATTATTGGTTCCATAACAGTGGAACGCTTCCTATTAGCTCATACAGTACAGATATATCAGCAATCTACACTGATAGTGATCATTCATTAATGATTTTACAGCAATACAATGAATATTTTATCTGAAATGTTGAAGTAGCCTACTGTTTACAGTTCTTTTACAATGTGAGAAAATATGACTGCTTATTTAAATATTTCTTTGCTTACAAGAATGCAGTATTGTGTATAGAAATATAGATGTTTACAATAGTTACATGCAGTCTGGGTCGTGAACACAATGTCCACTATACTCTGTTCACCTTAACCCGGCCAGAAAATGTTATGTCCCCATCTTTAACCCCTTCAAATACAATTGATCAATTTAAATTACATTTTTGTCAACTTTAGTGGAATTGGCTCAGTTTAGGAAGAACTTCTTGGAATCAAAGGGGTAAAAATATTCTTGCAGCTTCTTTCTAAACTGAAGAAAATTGTCTATCAGCCAGAATAGATTGAAGACATCATCATAATGAATGGGTTAATACTGAGCTGTGACTTAATTTTAATAAATATTTAAAATTAATAATATGAAAGAGAGATATGCAGTAGTACTTTCTTAATAGTGTAGAATGGCCAATATGTACCAGGCGGTTCAACTAGTATACAAAAGGTACACAAATATACTACCCACTATAATAATACAGTATTTACATTGATACATTTGTGTCAAAATTAAAGAAAGTTTAGATTAATTTTGATACTAAATATATTCATATAAGTACTGTACTCATCATATTTTGTGGGTATTTTTTTTTATCCGTTTTGCGTACTAATAAGACCTCCGCCTATAAATTGTCTGCAAGGGTATGTAACTTTAATATTATCATCACTATTATTATTATCATTATATTTTTATTACTTTATTATTATTGGGCTTCTCGGCCAGTTATTATGCACAAAGTACTGTATACATATGGATTCTCAGCAAAAATTCTAAGAGTACCGTACATGTATGTTGTTTTGGTGATTGTATCAAGACATCTATATTGTAATCTCTATAAATTATTCTGTTATACTTCACACCCAAAGTAAGCGTATCAAATAAATTCAGACCGTTGTATTCACAAATCATCCTAAATGCTTACTATAATTTTCCACTACAATCTCTTACATACTTAAAAAAATCTCAAATACAAAAAGCACAAAGTGAAGCAGTGTGTGCAAAATGAAAATGGAATATATATCACAACTCTGAAAATTTCCCTACGAATGAGGGAAAGTGCACATGCAGCGGCCAAGACATGAATCTGGGACACATAATATATTGTAAAAGGGTAACCAGATTTAATGATCTTACAGTTATACCCTAACGGACTAATTGGGGGGAGACTGTGTCCGTAACTGGAAAAAGTCCGAAGCTGGAAAACTGCTTTAGGACTTCGACGATTTAGCCCTAATATGCCTCAAAAATAAAGATTTTTAACTTTCCGGGACTTTTTATGTCTTTCCTTACATATTGCACATATTTTTTTTTTTTTTTTTTTTAATAAACATGTTGTTTCATTACCCAGATAAACAAATAGAAAACATAGAAATACTGTACAGGGGTTTTCCGGGAAACTGTGGCGCCGAGCCAGCCACCTACCGGACAATTTTTCTATTAACAGACTTTGTCCGCCTACGGACAGAGTCCGTTAAATCCGAAATCCGTTGTATCGAGGTCCATTAAATCGAGGGTCGACTGTATATACTTTGAAGATGAGCTTACGAGTTTACCCTTTTGTAACAATATTGGTTTAAGTAGGCAAGATCATTTATTTTTATCAATATTATGCATTAAACTGTTATGGTGGGTATATGCATCTAGCTCTCCATTGTCCAAAGTTCATATCTTAGCATCTGTCCATTCTAGCCTTTGGATTACACATAGGACTCCACCGACAAAATATGTTGTTACCAAAGTGCATTTCTGTACATCCGGCAGTATTGGAAATCAAACATAGTCTGCTGCTTTTTATGTATAAAGTAAACTTGATCATTTGTACCTGGTTGTTCAAGTGGTATGCGATATTGGTACTGTACAATAATTACCCACAACAATTAACTGTTAGATTATTAAATTTAGTGATAAAATTGACCTTAACTTGTGTTTATCTCCATACTAATTTATTAATCTAACTCCAATTATTATCTGTGGGTAGACTAGTAATGTTATTGTTTTGTCAACTAATTGGACCACTGCGTACAAATTGGCTCGTAGACCACAATCTACACCCACCTTGTGTATAATGCTGAATGACTTACTCTACTAATTCTCTTAGGATTATCTAAATAGATATGAAAAAAATTGACCTTACCCAGCCAGGATTATAACTGAAACTCGCATTGCTTGGAGCTGGGCATCGATAACACTATATCATGGTGTCACCAAACCTACGCTTATTTGATATACAGTAAACCCTCGCTAACTCGGACTCGTTTTAGTCGGAAACCCGCACTTCTCGGAATGGCATAGGCCTCTCGGAAATGTCCCTGTATATCTCGGAAAATTCCGAGTTGGGCGGGATTTGTGTCTGGTTTACAATGTTCTCTCACTCGGTTTTAAGTTATTTTAGGATGAATTGAAGCCTGTGCCTTTTAATTATTGTGTTAATATTAATTACTATGTACTGTACTGTCCCTGAAAACATAATAAGGTTCGTATTTGTCATTAATATGATGAATTTCACATTAAAAAAAAAAAAAAAAAAAAAAAAAAATTATCTCAATTTTCTCGGACGCGGACTTTCCTCTTATAATTCGGAATTTTCCCTCTCTTAAGTCGGACATAAGTCGGACCTCGGACATCTCTGAAAAAAATCGGGCATCTCGGAAGTGGTCTCCCCCCAATTAGTCCGAGTTAGCGAGGGTTTACTGTACAAAAAATATACCGGTACTATTACTAGTTATACAGTTGTGGAGGAGGGCATAATTTATGGGTGTAATAATGATACCTCATGAAAACAGTAATTGTGAAGTAAAAGAAAAACAGATCAGTATGGAGACTGCTACAATGGTATTTTACATTCATAATATAAAACATTGTAACATGTCACCTGTTTGCTGTATGTAAGACAGATTCATCTATGTATCAGGGATCTGCCTTGTGTGGGCCGATCGGCTTTTTGCAGACTCCCATTTTCTTATGTTCTTATGTAAATATGAAACACCTTATACATTACAGTAATATTACAGCCTATTCATTATGATGAGTCTAGAAGCCAGACCCCCAACCTCTTATAACTAATAAAGAATACTTGTGTAATAATTGAGCTGATATTTGTACAAGAGTCAAACAGTAAAGCGGTGTGGAAATTTACAACTGGTATGCTCTAGCTTTCTCTGAGGCTACAATGGGCTCGGGGTCAAAATGGCTAGAGTTTGTCATAATGCATAGAATAGAAATATGGTAGAGAAGTCAGCAGCCAACAAAAGTTTACACCCTTCAATACAATGAAGCAGATCATACTTTTACCCTGGCTATCATTAGACAAATGTATGTACAGTACTTTACTTTACTTTAGGAAGGGCCTGAGGGAGTCAAAGAGTGCATGGAGTTAGTTTTTATCCCTTTGATTGACAACATGACTTACTAAGCTACGGGAAGTAAAATGGTCTAATATTTGCCAGATTAAATAATGAGAATAATACCATGGTATTGATGGGGCCCCAAGTTAAAACATCCCAGGCTACTTAGTTTTTACCCATGACAATTATTGTAACATAACACTCATTCATGATAAGCTTAACTTGCTCAATCACTGGTTGCCAGAAAATACAATATAAACTAATGAAGTAATAGTAAGGCAAGGAATTTTGAAAGTTAAAAAAAAACTAGTAAGTGAAAATACAATACCACATTACACTATATACTGTACAGTACTGTACTCTTAATATCATGAAAAATAGTGTAATTATTGTTTTTTAATTTAATAGTTTTATCAGGAGAAATATTGAAAACATTTAGTTTCAAAATGGGTATACAGTATTCAGCAACAATATATAAAACCTGATTGAAATGGTAATTCTTACTATATTGTCTTTAATACTGGCTTTGAATACAATACTGTATTTTATTATCATAGTAGGCCTACTGTACAGTATTGTCATAGTTAACATTACTCTATTGGCAACACTTTCTATACCCCATGATAAACTAGTTTTGACTGTTGGATCAAAGTGAGCTTATGATAAAGGAGTGTATGTAGATTGTAGTTATCCCCGAGGAGGACTGATATCACAGACAACATTGAACCCGGCAGAGCTCCATGATGATGCTGCCTCATTTTATTACAGCTAAACACTTGTATTTATGACTCTGGGAATCTGGACATCCAGGGCTTCCAAACTCTACCTCACTCTTAACACCCATCCATACCAGTGTTCCCTGTCTGTGTCTGGTGTTGCATCCACACTCATACTGACTCAACTGGTTCAGTTGCGCACCTGGCGATGAGTAGGTCGTACCTCAAAAGCTACAATCTTGGGGATAATTGCTGCATGCTTGGAAAAAAAAAAAAATGCAAAGTAAAAAGAAAATCAGTAGTGTAGGTAATGGTATACGTTTTTGAGCTGTTAGCAGCAAGTGGGACTGGACAACTCAACAAACACCAGTGCTCATTTGTGCCAGTTTGCTCATAAGTGAACACTCAAGTGTCCAGGGAACAGTGAACACAGACACAGACTTCGTGTTGGGTGTTGGAAGTTCAGAAAACAGTATCCAGTGTTTCCAAAACACCACTGTACTATGGATGGGCCTTTACAGTTTGAGGTAAATGGTTGAACATTGGTATTCAGCTTGGACATTTGCTTCCCTCTTTCGGAAACACTGAGGTCAATATCCGGACTGGTTTGGATTATCACCCTGGTCTTTTGGATAAAGTGTGAAAGACTGAGGTGCTTCACACTTCCACTGTGGGTCTTTACCCATTACTTGGCATCTTACAGTAATCCTGACTACTGTAAGTAATCAAACATTATTTTACCCTTCAACCTAATAGCTTATATTCCTGTTTCAAAGTGAAACAAAGTGGGTGGGCTCCTATCTAATCGTAAACGCCTCTATCACTGAGACACTCACTAAATAAACGAATACACTAATAACGAAATACAATTGAAACTTTTCATATTACAATATATTGTAATAATAATACACTGAATAGTGTACAGAACCTAATATAAATTTTGTCTTCATTGTGGGAAAGTTAAAACAAAAATAGTATATCCAAGACTTAGTTTCCAGAAGTTGCTAACCAATTACAGGCATGCAACACCATGTTAAAGTTCTTAACTGTCATTAGCTTTGACTCATGAAGACTGCACAGGTCATATGTAGCTAATATTTAATGTCAATCAATTACAAACACTTAAACTCTAAAAGTATCATATATTTTCAGAACACCTCTCAAATCTCTTTCAGTGCCAAACCTGCTAAAAGTTAATAATTACCCTATTCACCAAAACATCTTAAATTTCAACAAGACAATACAAAATATAATAAGATACTGTAATATATATATTATTGTCAAGCCTTCCATAATAAGAATCAAACATTACAAAATATAATTTAATTATATCTTTACGTGGTCCATTGAAGAGAATGGAGAGATGTATTCTATCAGCAAGGTAATTCTACTGTCCTGGAACCAGATCAAGAAACTTGCACAAATCAGTAACATCCAAGGGGGCAGGTTTTTCCGCAGAAACTTCAACCAACGGCAATTAAATTTCAGCATTGACAAAAGTTATTACTGTACTTTGAATATTATCGTTACACTAATACAAACAATGCCTTCTAGCTTTACTTACTAGCTCTCTTGGACCGTACCAATTGTTACTCTGGCTCAGGGACTATATGAACAACTAGCTATATGTTAAAGGAGATGCTACAACACATCTCTCAAGCTTAATTAATCTGTTACCAGAGCTGGTGCTGTTCCAGCTAGTTTTAAAAGGGTACATGGGTCAGACAGAGGCCCGTATTCCGAAAAAAAAAAAAATGGTGGTAATTACAGTACAGTACTGTACTATAATTTTGTTGTATTCATAGGCAGTCAATATGGTACAGTACGCTAGTTTGTACAATAGCACTAAGAATGATTGTAACATTAACATAGTATTCTCACTGTAATCACAATTAGTGTATAATATTAACTGGTTAGGAATACATCAAAATACAGTAATATAAATTACCACCAACAAAAATAGGATTTGTCAAGGAATATGGTCCATATTCTTCTTTCAAGGAATATTATAGTATTTCTATCTTATAGTAAACTAAACACTTTGACAAAATTTGGTGGCAGTATATTCTCTTATTTAAAGATTGCATGGACAGATTCTGTGAGCTAGAAAGAAGTGTTAACACAGAGCTCATGAGAGTTTTAACTACAAACTAAATGATTGTGTAAATTAAGAGCCACATTCTTAATATGTGGGAAGGGCGTTGCTTCTACCGTGGTGAACAGAGACTAAGGAAATGAGTGTTGATTTATGGAAGAAAAAATATTTTAGACTGCAGTAGCTATACTTTATTCTGTCTTTGTAGCGCAATGGATAAATGTCTTCGTAGCGCAATGGATAAATACACTGAATTTCGGTGTGAGCATCCTGGGTTCGAATCCCTGGACTGCCACATGTATTTGTTGACTTTATTAACCTAAGAAGTGTGCATGGGGGGTATGAGACACCACACTCCTGTGCTGACGTATTTGAGCTGTTCCCATCACTAACATCGTTATTTTACCATAAATAGCATTAATACTTATCCATATGCGCCTATTATAGGTTGATTATAAAGGTATTAACCTGTTCCAACAATAAAACAAGTGGAAACAGTGTTTGGATGGTCAAAATCGGCGATACAGGCCGGGAGTTACATAATGTATGGCTGAGGCAACCTCCCTGCCCTCCACCCCTCCCCTTGTCTGGAGAGACACTGTTCCGCAATAGTCTCTCTCTCGCTCTTTCCCACGCTTGGTAACAGTGATGACAACGCCCTGCTACCAACTCGCTAATGTTAGCACAAAAATAAACCACAGAATAAGGGAATAACAGTGAAAATAGGTGATAACTGAAGGAGGGGAGGTGGAGGAGTGATATTTGGCATGGCCCAGGGGCAAAAAAAAAAAAAAAAAAATTGGGTGTTTTAAATGGATTTTTTTTTCCCCTTACTCTTAAGAGTCTTCCCGCAGTCCGCCGGGGGAACTCTTAAGAGTCTCCCCGCAGTTCCCGGGGTAATTGGGTTTAGAAGTAAAGTCGGTTGGTGGAGGGAACGTAATAATATTTCTATATATTTCACTCACCAATGCATCGGGTTTAACTATGGTAGGACTTATAAATGTGGCCGTAACACAAATATAATACTGTAGTGTTCATTCACAGATACAGACCCTCACCAATCTTCAGCATAGTTCAGTAGATCTTTATGTATGAAACCTGGGAGGCATATTATTTGTCAAGAAGATACTCAACCTCTTGCCAAGTGCTTCATAGCAGTATAATTTTACCATTTTCATAAACTACATTGCTACAATGAAGCAGGTCAGCCACATTATGGCCTTTAACCCGGGAGCTGCGGGGAGACTCTTAAGAGTTCCCCCGGCGGACTGCGGGAAGACTCTTGAGAGTAAGTAAAATAAAAAATCAACTTTTGACATAGAAAAAAAAAAAAAAATATATTTTTATTTTTGTATTTTTTTATTTTTTTTTGGCCCCTGGGCCATGCAAAATCTCAGTCCTCTACCTCCCCTCCTTCCCCACTTTCCTCCTCTCCTTCAGTTATCACCTATTTTCCCTATTATTCCCTTATTCTGAGGTATATTTTCGTGCTAACATTAGCGAGTTGCAAGCAGGGTGTTGTCATCACTGATGGCAAGCGAGTGCAAGAGAGAGAGAGAGAGTATCGATCGACTGTGTCTCAGTGGCCTTGGGGGAAATTGGCGGGAAAGCAGTTTGCCTCACCCATACATTATACAACTCGCGGGCTATATCTCCGATTTTGACCATCCAAACGCTGTTTTCACTCGTTTTATTGTTGTTTCAGGTTAATACCTTTATAATCAACCCATAATAGGTGCATATGGATAATTATTAATGCTATTAACCTCTGAAGTGCGCATGGGGGTAATTGAAAACGTCCCCCTGTGCTGACGTATTTGAGGTGTTTCCGTCACTAAAATATTCATTGTACCATTAATAGCATTAATAATTATCCATATGCGCCTATTATGGGTTGATTATAAAGGTATTAACCTGAAACAACAATAAAACGAGTGAAAACAGCGTTTGGATGGTCAAAATCGGAGATATAGCCCGCGAGTTGTATAATGTATGGGTGAGGCAAGCTACCTTCCCGCCAATTTCCCCCAAGGCCACTGAGACACAGTCGATCGATACTCTCTCTCTCTCTCTTGCACTCGATTGCCATCAGTGATGACAACACCCTGCTTGCAACTCGCTAATGTTAGCACGAAAATATACCTCAGAATAAGGGAATAATAGGGAAAATAGGTGATAACTGAAGGATAGGAGGAAAGTGGGGAAGGAGGGGAGGTAGAGGACTGAGATTTTGCATGGCCCAGGGGCCAAACAAAAATAAAAAAATAAAAAAATAAAAAATAAAAATAAAAAAAATATTTTTTTTTTCGATGTCAAAAGTTGATTTTTTATTTTACTTACTCACAAGAGTCTTCCCGCAGTCCGCCGGGGGAACTCTTAAGAGTCTCCCCGCAGCTCCCGGGTTAATGGTACAATGAATATTTTAGTGACGGAAACACCTCAAATACGTCAGCACAGGGGGACGTTTTCAATTACCCCCATGCGCACTTGTTAGGTTAAGTACCTTTATAAAACTCTATAAAAATAAATTTAGAGGGGTCAAAGTTTATTTATATATTTTTTATTTTTTATTTATTTATATACTGTACTGTATTTTTATTATATTTGTATTTATAATTATTTTATTTTTTTGCTCGACGCCATAATTACCGAGAAGGGGTGGCCATGACCATTTGGCGTTTGTCACGAATCGAATCGCTAGGTCTAGTTGCCCAGGTTTTTTTTTTTTTTTTTTTTTTTTTTTTAAGAGACAATGAACAGAGGAAGGAAAAACACAGATAAAACAAAAAGGTCCATGTGCCTAAAGGCATCCTCCATTCATAAAATGTTTGTAACAACTGGATTTAAACATTTGTAGATTGTAAGTTTGTGGAAAGCAATTCGAGGGAAGTGAATTCCAAAGAGTAGTAGCTCTGGGGATAAATGAATTCTGCTAAGCAGAAGTTCTGCATTGTGGAGGAGAAAGTGTAAATTCATGGGCGCTGTCAGCTGCCCTAGTTCTACGGGGAAAGATGTGGAGAGGCGGCACAATTGAAGCAAGTTCCTCGGAACAATTGCTGTGAAAATATCTGTAGAATAATGCAAGGGATGCAACGTTTCTTCGTATGGATAATGTAGGAAGGTCCTGTGATTGCAGGGTTATTGATTAATCTAATAGCTTTATTTTGAATTTTGTCCAACTGCCTCAATGCAACCACTCCACTTCCACCCCACAGAGGTGAACAGTAATCCATCTGAGAACGCACATGACTTTTATATATCACGGCCGACTGCTCGTCAGTGAAGAATTCTCGAACTCTGTACAGGAGTCCCAGTTTTTTAGAGGCATTCTTAGCAATGCTTCTAACATAATGTGTCCAGCTCAAGTTAGCAGTTAATGTTACACCGAGAATGTCAATACTAGGGGAAGTGGGAATATTTACATCATTAAAAAATATATGGGAGTCAGTGAGATTCTGTCGGTTAGAAAATTGAATGTATTTGGTTTTCTGTGCATTAAAGGAAACTAGATTCTTTTGTCCCCATCCATTAATTCTAGAAAGGTCCTGGTTCAGAGAAATTGAAGTGTTTATTTTTGAATTTATAAGATCGGGTTGGGTGAAAGAATTGGTAAATGTGAAGGAACTGTGGAGTGTTGAGTCATCTGCGTAGGAATGTATTGGATTATGAGTGGTAGATATGAGATCATTGATATGAATGAGGAACAGAATTGGGGCCAAAACTGATCCCTGGGGAACACCAGCATTTATTGAGTGAAATTGAAATAAAGGCCATCTACCATTACACATATTTTTCTGTTATGAAGATAAGAAGAAATTAGTGGAACTAATGATGCAAGGCCGTAGTGTGACATCTTCGACAATAAGGATTGATGCCAGACTCTATCAAAATGCCTTTGATATATCCAGTGCTATTGTATGTGTTTCACCATGTTGGTCTGTAGCTTGGTTGATTTGATGCGTAAGAAGGCAAAGCATGTCTGCAGTTGATCGACATCGTCTAAAACCATATTGCCTATCACTGATTAATTTATTATTCTCAAGATGCTTAATTATGTGATTATTTAATATAATTTCAAAGACTTTACCAAGAGTGGAAGTTATAGCTATCCCGGGAACTGCGGGGAGACTCTTAAGAGTTCCCCCGGCGGACTGCGGGAAGACTCTTGAGAGTAAGTGAAAAAAAAAATCAACTTTTGACATCGAAAAAAATATTTTTTTTTATTTTTATTTTTTTATTTTTTTATTTTTTTTTGGCCCCTGGGCCATGCAAAATCTCAGTCCTCTACCTCCCCTCCTTCCCCACTTTCCTCCTCTCCTTCAGTTATCACTTCAGTTTGTTCTTTTTTCTTTCTCTTTTCGAGCGCTAGTGAATTCTTCGGAAAAATTGGCGCTTATGAGAAATAAGTAACATGCTTATTATTATTATCACCTATTTTCCCTGTTATTCCCTTATTCTGAGGTATATTTTCGTGCTAACATTAGCGAGTTGCAAGCAGGGTGTTGTCATCACTGATGGCAAGCGAGTGCAAGAGAGAGAGAGAGAGTATCGATCGACTGTGTCTCAGTGGCCTTGGGGGAAATTGGCGGGAAAGCAGGTTGCCTCACCCATACATTATACAACTCGCGGGCTATATCTCCGATTTTGACCATCCAAACGCTGTTTTCACTCGTTTTATTGTTGTTTCAGGTTAATACCTTTATAATCAACCCATAATAGGCGCATATGGATAAGTATTAATGCTATTAATGGTACAATGAATATTTTAGTGACGGAAACACCTCAAATACGTCAGCACAGGGGGACGTTTCCAATTACCCCCATGCGCACTTGTTAGGCTATTGGTCTGTAGTTTGATGGATCTGAAGAGGCACCTTTTTTAGGAACTGGATGGATGTTTGCTTCTTTCCAGGGTACTGGGAAGCATGAGGTATGAGTACACAGACGGAAATTTTTTGCCAATACAGGAGCGAGCACCAAGGAGCAATTCTTAAGTACTATTGGAGGAATTTCATCTGGACCAGGAGCCTTATCTACTGAGAGATTCTGCAAAATAGTTTTGACATGTCTGGTGTGGATCATAAGTGAGGGAATTTCAGGCGAATTAAAATTAAGTACAGGGACATCTTGATTTATTTCATCTAAGGTTGAGTTGGTGGAGAAAATATCCGCAAGAAGGTTAGCTTTACCTAGTGGGTCACTTACAAGATTGCCAGTCGGAGATTTTAATGGTGGAATGGATGAAGCAGTAGTGAAGTTGGATTTAAATGAGTTAAGAGTAGACCAAAATATTTTGTTATCATTTGGATTATTTAGAAGTTTATTTGCCTGCTTGTGGAGAAAGTTTGATTTAGTTAGGTTTAATACAGTTTTGGCATGATTTCTGATGTTTCTAAAGTAATTAAAGGCTTCATGAGTTTTTGATCTTGTGTATGCATTGTAGGCTATTGCTTTTTGTTCAGTTACTCTAGCACAATTATGGTCAAACCATTTAGGTGAATTAGATCTTTTACTGTACTTTTGATGAGGAATAAAAGTTTCCATTCCAATTTTTACAAAATCTTGTATGTGGCTCAAGGTGGAGTGTGCATCATTAGAAAAGAAAGAGGTCCAGGGAATATCAATAAAGAAACCTTGAAGACCCTCCCAGTCTGCCCTATCGTAATGCCATTTAGTCACCAAGACAGGTTCAGAGTGGGAAGGTGTGGTAGGTGATAGACAGATGGCCTGTATCAGACAGTGATCAGAAGATCATATACCAATAACATTTTGACAGTGTGGAAGTTGCTGGGACGAAATGCCTTTTTTCCCATATAACCTTGCACTTTACGTAACACGGTTTTGCATAACACAGAGTCATGGCAGGACGAATTAACAGTGTTACCCGAGTGTCAACTGTAGCCTACATCCAGAAAAATTACTTTGGAGAAGGGATCTTTTCGTAAAGCTTAGATCATCTAATTTAACTTTACTATACTGTACTACCGGTATATTTCAAAGGAGAACCATATAGAGATAAAAGAGACAATACGAATTGAGACTCGGACCAAGAGTGAGAGCGGTGGAAATGAGTTACTTGAGAAGTGCGTGCAGAGTTACATGGAGGGATAGACAGACGAATGAGGAAGTAAGAAGGTGTGGTGTGGAGGTAGATGTGCTGGAAAGTGTGAAAAGGAACAACTTGAGATGGTTCGGCCATATGGAACATATGGAAAGTGAGAGATTGACTAAGAGGGTGTATGAGAGCGAGGTGGAAGGACAGAGAGGGAGAGGTGCACCGAAGGAGAGGTGGAAGGATGGAGTAAGGAAGTATATGAATGAAGGCGGTGCTGGTTGGGAGGAGGGGCGTCGACTGACTGGGGACAGAGGTGCATGGGGGCGGTTCGTTCGTGGCCACCCCTTCGGGGATCATGGCGTCAGGCAATAGATAGATAGATAGACCAAATGAAGGTTTCTGTAATGCTGAATCATTGCAACTAACAAATCTGTCACATTGATATTAAAAATACTTGGCAAGAGATCATTTATATTCGTCAGGCCACAAGAACAAAAGGAAACTGATATGTGAAGAGTTTGCACCTGTGAAAGAAACCTCTGATGTTTTATTTCATGAAAAATAAAATGCTACAAACAAATATTCACATCCAAGTATTAGATGATAATTAATTGAAGTTGCTTGATCTGCCAATACAATCACCATGGAGTCACATCATAGTGGCATTAAAACTCTACATACCGGTACTGATCATCATGAATGTCATTAGCTTATAAAACCCTTTCAGTATACAGTACCATGACATGTTTCTCTGTTTTATTCTTGCTACCATTAGACTATTTTATGTAGATTACAAAGGACCTGTAAATATCTTATAAAAGGGTTAAGATTATTTTGGTTAACCCCGACTCCAATTTATTCCTCTAAAACTTAATACAATTGTCTACTGATAGCCAGAACAAACTAAAAGAATGCATCGTGGTATACTGCAAGAGTGAACTTTGATGTTTTTACAAATGCATTAATAAAGTAGACTGGGTAAGCTATATATATATATATCCACACAAAAGATGCCTATATACTTACTGTACCGGAACACAGGAGTATATTTCACATAATTTTGTTAGTGTATAATACAGTGTTTACATGTACAGTACTATACAACAGCTTGTGCAGTGAAAGTGAAATTATTTAAACTTGTATTGATAAATTCAGCCTTTTTATTTTGCACTGATATGTCTTTCCATTTCTACTATCTATCTATTGCCTGACGCCGTGATCCCCGAAGGGGTGTCCACGAATGTACTGCCCCCAGTCAGTCGACGCCCCTCCTCCCAACCAGCACCACTCTCATCCATATACTTCTTCACTCCATCCTTCCACCTCTCTTTCGGTTTATATCTCCCTCTCTGTCCTTCCACCTCGCTCTCGTACACCCTCTTAGTCATTCTCTCGCTTCCCATACGTTCCATATGACCGAATCATCTCAAGGTGTTGCCACAGGCCGTAGCTCGATTGGTAGAGCGTTCGCCTGCTAACCGTGAGGTTGACGGTTCGAGCCTCGGGCCAGCCAGTGAGTTATTGGCAGATGTCAGTGCTGTTGGTGAACGGTGCGGTCTAACAATCTGTGGCAACTATTCACTAAGTCCCTGATTCATCAGGGCACCCACCCTCGCCTTGCTATTCAGCAGGGAGTGTATGGTGGTAAAAACTGCATCATCATCATCTTTTCACACTTTCAAGCATATCTACCTCCACACCACACCTCCTTCTTACTTCCTCATTCGTCTGTCTATCCCTTCATGTAACTCCGCACGCACTTCTCAAGCAAATTATTTCCACCCCTCTCACTCTTGGTCTTTTCATAAAGGTTAGATCATCTAATTTAACAAATATACAACAGATATAATATTAGAACTTCTTTATACAGTATGTTAATATGGATTAAAGTGTGTCCAAATACACCATACAGTACAAGCTACAAAACTGGATACAGTATGCTAAATTAGCCAATTCGCATGCTGTGGTTCAATTACCATTAAAAATATACTGACAAAAAACTAGTCGAGTAACAATAATGAATTTATTATCCATATGTATGGATAAAGTACATTCTATCACTAACTCAACTCATTTTTGTGAGTTTATATTATCGATATTGCGTACTACTCGGACCACTACTTACAAATTACTGTAGCTAATCTGCTCTCTGTGGCTGATTCACTACGACACATGGAGAAATAGGGTGGGAGGGAAACACAGAAGAGAGCTTGAATTGTTGATTTATTTTAAATTTTGTAACTAGACAGAACCTATTTGTTAGTAGTCTTGGCAAATCCAACGTCAAGGCTATTAACCTAATTGCAATGACGACTTGTCTATTTTGACTGCTATGTCGTCATTCCAACCGCGGTTAAAAAGAAAACGTCTAGAGTCTACTCCTTATCTTGCTCTAGGAGACGTTGTACATTAACCAAAACTACCACCGAAGGTGAAAAAAGCATAGAAGAGAAGAAAAAGGGGTTTACCTTAGTTACCGCTTAAGGCCCATCCCGTGTTCCGTCATGTGCAGATCACTGTCGAACGTGCGCATGAGCGACCCTCTCTTGTTATCATTTTTTCACGCGCCTCCATTGATTGAGTCCGCTTTTGTTGTGCTCCTTCAATTCACCCTGTTTTAGGTTCGTTTCGGCTTTTCTGGCCTTCTTTTTGCTAGACAGATGTTACGTGATCTAGGACACACCTAAATGGGCTCCTTAGTGTGTTTAATGGAGACGCGTGTGGAAATAGCTACCGAAGGTACGGGGGCGCTTGGCGTTCCCCGTCTATATGTTTTCATTCTTTCTCTTTTCATATTCTTTTTTCCTGTTAGTCTGGGCATAGTTTAGCTTTTAGCTTCGATTAGCCTAGCTTGTTTATCATTCAGGAATTGCTATGCCCTTATGAGTTCTCATTTTTTCATAGCCTAGGTGTACAGTTGGTTCACAATCTGAGATTTCGTGGTGGCGGTGCTGTTTGTAGGTTTGTGTCAGCCGCATAACTAGCGTTATTACCGAGTCCCCCCTTTCGAGCCTTCACTGTGTCTCAAGGGCCTGGGCGCTTAGTGGTTCGTGATACCCAGAGGTACCCCACGGGGGCCTCTCCCTCACTCCACAGGGTTTTTTCGCCCCTGACACATTCTCTACTCGCGGCTAGGCCACCCTTTTTCTCACCAGTTTCATTACTGTTTTTTTTTTGTGTTTCCCTTCCTGTTTTCACCTCCATCCTTTCATAACTTTTGCCCAATCCTGGGGTACCCCACGGGGGCCCCTGTTGTGCCAAACCACCCAACCTGCCACTTCTCCTCATGGGCTTTGCTCTATCTCTGTGGGTTGGGTGGTTCCCAGGGGATGTGCCTCCTCTCCCCTGGTGTGCCTTCCTTGCCTCTCCCTTGACCGGTCGAGTCAGGATATTATCAAGGAAGACACTGCTCAGCTAGATGGTCACGGTCATCTTCGCTTGGAGTTCAAAAGGAGTTGACGCTTGTTTGCCGGCCTTTTTTGGTTTTCCTAGACGCCCCTCTCGCTTGTTCGGCACCGGGCCCTCTTGGCAGGTCCCGCAAATTTGCGAAGTGCTCGATTCGGCCCTCTGGGTCGTTTCGGCTCCCCGCAAATTTGCGGAGATCGCTGGGGGGTCGCGTGACGATGTGGGGGGTTTGTGTCGGTACGGATCTACCTCCATTGGCCCGCAAATTTGCGGTTATAGTTGGCTTTCACTGTTGACCCTTTTTTGTGTCATATTGTTGCCTGATACTATATTGGTGTATGCACTTTTCTACTGTAAGAACACTGTAAGAAGTGTTATAGGCCCTGCATATAAGATGTTGAGTGGTGGTTAACACTTTCTCCATCTTTGCAGGTTCTGCTGATGCTCTTCCGCCTCGGCCGCCCTCCTCACCTACCTCTGTGCTCCCGGTTTAGGGTGAGTACAGATGCCTGTTTGCATGTGTGTTCCTGTTTCCCCATGCTCCTTCCCTGGTTCTTCTTGGACATTCTCTACACTTACACCTTCGACGTGCTGATTCTGGTGTGTGTTCTTCTCGTGCTGGTCGGCTGCTTTGCTTTCGCCTTGGTTGTCGCTCCCCGTGCTTGGTGAGCCACATGTCCTGCTTGCGCCACTCGCTCTTTGTGTCCTCTACGGCCTACCTCCCTGCTCTGTGTGGCCCGTGTCTGGCCCTGGTGGTTGTGCTGCTCCATGGCCCTGGTTCCTCGGCGGTGGCTGTGGCCTCTGCTTCCCTTCCGTCGGTGTGGCCGATGGTCTCCCGCCACATTGGGCCTGTGGGCCGCCGTTCCCCGGCTTTTGTTGCCGCCCGGTTCCGCGTCACCCTGGGTATCCCTGACCCGACTGCCGGCCGTTCACCCCAGCCCGTAGCCTCGTAGGTGGCGCTCTCGTCTCACTCGCGAGGGGTCGGGGGTTCCCTCCCAGACCGGGCGGTGCCGAATTGGGCTTGTCTCCTTTCATGTGTTAGCCTCAGTTCACCTAGCTGTAAATAGGTACCTGGACTTCGTGGACGACGTTGTGCCGTCCCTTCTGGGGTTGGCACACATGGTACAAGGCGGGCTGGGTATCATATGGTTCCCCTACGCTACTGGTCAACCTAAGCCTCCACGCTCTCGCTCGCCTCGCTCCTGCCCCTCGTCGTCCTCCTGTTCGCCTTGACGTCGCCCGTCGCCCTCGTCTTGGTTCTCGCCCTGAGGCCGGGGTTAGCGGCTCTGCTCCTATGCGCCCTCCCCTGGCCTCTACGGATAGGGGCTCTCCTCCCTTCCGCCCGCTTTCCTAGCCCAGACGACTTCCTCTTCCGTTGTCCTCTCCGCACGTGGTTGTTCGTGCTGTCGCTGGCCCTCTGCTCCCTCCTACACTGTCCAGGAGGGTCCGCCTGGGTGTCGTTGCTTCTCCTCCTTCACCTGCTTCAGTGCCTCTTCTTCCTTCACGGTCTCGTCCCGCGGTGGGGGTCCCTCCCTCCTCCGCCTCGGTGTCGGGCCGCCCTGTTCTCTCAGCCCCGGGGGTCCTTGCTCTGTTTCCCCCTGCGGCTCCTTCTGGCCTCCTTTCACCCGGCCAGCCTTCCCCCTCCCGTCGTCCTGCTCCTCCTCCTTCTTCTCTTCCTGCCCTTCACTTCCCGTCTCGCCTGGGGGGTACCCCTCCTCTTGCCTCGGTGAGGCTTCGGGGTCCCCCTTTTCTCGGGTGCTGTCGTGTCGCTGGAAGAGGGGGATGGTGCTGTTTCCCCCTCGGCCGTTCGTGTTCGGGGACGGGTCCCTCTACGGCGACGCGGCCGTCGTCGCTCGCCTTCCTTGGGCCGCGACGCTGCTGGTTCGTGTCGTGGGTCTCGCTCCCGCTCACGCTTGTCCCTGCGGACCGACCCTTCTGGGTGGGGGGGGGGTGGGGGGGGTCGCCTCTCTCGGTTCGATTGTTGGCTTTGCGGGACTGGGTTGTGTCACGCTTCGACGGGTGCTTGGCGTCGTTGGCCGCCTCCCTCTTCTCGCGCTTCTTGGCGGTGCCTCCCCCTCAGCGCCTAGCCTTTCCTACCCCTGCTACGGTCCCGCTCCCTTCTGCAGGCCTCCGCTCTGGTCAAACTTCAGCCGCACTGACCTCCTTCCGGCTGTTCAGTCCCTGGCTGTGTTGACGGGTCTGTCCTCCTATGGGACGGGTTTGTGCGGCGCCGGTACGCCTGGCTTCGCCGTCATGCTCGGTCGCCCTCTCCCCTTGGAGGCCTGGTTTGCTGTGGCCTTCGCCTTCACACCGTTCCGTCGACGGCTCTCCTTCGGTCCCTCCCTTAGGTTACTCGCCTTGACGTTGGACTGGGGTCGTCCCTGCTTTTGCCTCCTCTTGTGTCTGTCGGCAGGTTGGCCGGCGCGTTCTGGTCCTGGAAGGGCGCGCCCATTCTTGAACTTTGTTCTATTGCTACCCCGTTCTTCTCTCCCCCGGATCAGGCCTCTGTCGCCACGGTTTTTCCCTTGCGACGGAGGGTGACGGACTTCTTGTCTTGTCTTTCGGTTCCCTCCAGCCGTCTGTTCCCGCCTGCGGCTTTTCGGGGCGTCTGCGCCAGGCGCTCTTCGCGAGGGTTTGGACCGCGTTCTGCGGGTCCGCCTTCGGCTCGCGGTGTCTTTGGTTCCCGAGCTGCAGGCGGTTTTGTGCGCGGCAACTCGGCGCCGCCCGACAGTGCGGTCCTCGTTCTGCCGGCCGGCCCCCTTGGATATTCGTCAGGGTTTGTTGTACTCTGCGCTACATACGTCGGGGTTGTTTCAGCTGGTTGCTTGGGTATGCTCGCTTCTCTGGCGGCGGCCCCTGCTTCCGACACGCGACGACGCGCTGTGTCATTGCGTTCCCTGCTTCCGTCACGCACCGTCATGCTGTGTCGCACGCGGGGTCTTCTCAGTCCCTTCCTTCTGCCGGTCCTCTTCGGGGTGCTGCTACACGTGCTGCCGCCTTGCGCGGCCGCAGGACTGGGACGTTGCAGGCCAGTGCGTCGATTCCGCCTCGCCCTTCTGTTCTTGCCCCTTTTCATCCCCGCTGTGTCGGGGCTGGCCGTCCTTCCACTTCCGGCCGCCCTTCGACGTGGTCTGCCCCGCGCCGGCCTGGGGTTGGGGGGGGGGGGGGGGGGGGGGGGGTAGAGGTCGACGTGGCGCTCGTGCCCGCACGGCCCGTACCGAGGGTACCTCCGCGTCAACACAATGTGTAGTTCTCTGGGTCGGCCTCCTTGTTCTCCTTCTCGCCTGGCCGACCGGGTCGCTCCCCTCCTCTCGGGTGCTCCCTCGGGTTGTTTTTGCCCTTGCACCCCTCGGTTGCCGCGAGGGACATTGGGGGCGGCGGGTTGCGCGGTGGGGTCTCCCCTGGTGGTGGGCGTCTCGACCCCCTTTCCGCTCTTGTCTCCGCCGCCGGCCCTTCTCTTCGGACGTGGCCCACGTGCTCCCTTCCATGCCCGAGCTGGGTAGCGTCGAGGGGGTTGATCGCCGGTCGCCCGGTTTTCCTCTCCCGTGTCTTTCTGGTCCCGTCGAACTGCGACGCGATGCGACCGTTGGTGGTTCTGTCGGCCCTCAACGGGCGCGTCCTGCTCACTCGGTTTCGGATGCTGCCGGTACCCCTGGTATGCCTGGGCCTGTGCCCTCCAGGATGCGTCTTGGCTCGTTCCTCTCCATCCTCTCTTCCAGCGATTCTTGGCCGTTCGGACTTCCGATCGTGTGTTCCTGTTCGCCGGCCTTCCCTTCGGTCTCCACATCGCGCCGCGGCTCTTCTCCGCACATGTGGGGCAGGCTCTGGGTCCTCTCCTCAGGAGCGGGCTCCAGTTCCTGTTTTCCTTGGCCGACTGGTTGGTTGTTTCCGAAGCCCTCGGCCTGTGCGTTGGCGCCGCCCTCACAGTCGTTCGCACCGTCGCACGGTTAGGGTTCCCGTTTCACGCTTGACCCCGTCGCGTGTCGTGCCATGGGTCGATCTCGCATGGGTTTTCTCCGGCGCTCCGGTGACCCGGGGTCTGCCGACCGCGGTGCTCCTTCGGTGGCCGGTCTTCGCCGTGTTGCACTCGGTCTCCCTCCTGGGGTGGCTCTGGGACTCGTTCGTGGGACTCGTTCGTGGGTTCGCTGCTTTGGGCCGCTCTGCCCCTTTCCTTAGGGTGCCTCTGGCTCCTCCGCCTCCTCCTCATGGGCCCTGTGATGTTTCCGTTGCCCCTCTG
The DNA here is from genome assembly GCA_037953745.1 of Lithodes maja. Taxonomy (NCBI): domain Eukaryota; kingdom Metazoa; phylum Arthropoda; class Malacostraca; order Decapoda; family Lithodidae; genus Lithodes; species Lithodes maja. The sequence continues at coordinate 55,234 of JBAKBP010012709.1, forward strand.
GTTCGGCTCCTGCCGCTCCTGCGTCCCGTTCGCTGCCGCTTCGGTCTCTGGGTTGCTCCGGGCTCGCTCTCTGCGGCTGTGCCCTGGTCCGCCCCCCTCGCCGACGGTCTGGGTAGCCACAGATCCGTCGAGCGAGGTTGGGTGGGGTTCCCGATCGAACCTGGGCCGTCCACTTCCTGGCTGATGGGTGGGTCTCCCTCCCCTTACCCATCTATGCCCTCGGACTGTTGGTTCCTCAGTTCTTCCTGCGGGTCCCCGCGCTGGCCCTTCGGGGTCAGTCGGTGGCCTTCGGGTTAGACACTCAGACAGGCTGTCCCCTGTTTTCCTTCTGCGGGGGTTCCTCCAGGTCGTTGACTCTATTGGGGGTCTCGGTGGAGTTGTTCTTCCTCGCGGCCCGACACCCTTCTCCTTGCGTGCCTCCTCCCTGCCCGGGCCGGCCACCCTGTGGGCGGCCGCCCTGTCGTGTGGGCAGGGCGTTCTTGTTGAATGGGCGTTGCAACGGACTGTGTTCACCGACCTCGCGGCTTCCTGAGGTGTTCCGGAGGTCGCCTTGTTCGCATCGGGGGTGCCGCGCCAGTTGCCTTTGGACCTCTCCCTCCGGCCTCGCGCTCCGGGGAGGGTCCGGCCGCTTTCATGGTGGCCTGGTACGGGTGGCGGTCGATATCCATCTTTCCGCCCCCAGACGCGCTGTTGCTGTGCCCAGTCCTCGCCAGGCTGCGGCTGTGCCACGGCTGCGTCGGGCTCCTCGCGCCTCTGTGGCCGGCACGGGCTTGGTCCGCCCGGTTGCCGCGGTGGTGCCCGAGTCCGGTCCCTCTACCTGTCTCCGGCTTCCGCTTGGGCTCGGTTGGGGCCCTGCGGCCCTCGTTGGCCTTCGCATCGTGCTTGTTCATGTGGCACGGTGGCTCCCGGTCCCGGGCCGGGCCCTGACTGACCTCCTGCTGCGTTCCTGGCCGTCTTCTCCTTGGGGGCCTTCCGGGTCCCGCTGGAGGTCTTTTCCTAGGTGGCTACGGGCCACTCGCCTGCCTGTTGGCTCTCCTTCCCTCGTCCTCCGCTCCTTGTTTCACCTCTTCCGTACGCGTCCCTTTCGAGTCGTCGCTATACGTCCCCGCTTGTCTGCCGTCCGGGGGGCTCTTTGGGTCCGTCGCTCGGCTGGTCGTTCTGACACAGGTGCTGGATTCCTTCCTGACGGCTGCCTTCAGGGATCGACCTCCTCCGCGCCTAGTCCCTCCGCAGTGGGTTCTGGGGCGGGCTCTGGTCCTTCTGGCTTCGCCCTCGTCTACGAGGGCCGCTACGCCGGTTCTGTTGCTCGGGCGTCCGCTCTTCCTTGTCGCTCTGGCCGCTGGGGTTCGGGTGTCTGCCCTAGCGGTATTGTCGTGGCCCCGGGACTGCGTGCGATTCTCCCCGTCCCTGCATGGCGTCTCGTTCGCCTCCTCCCCTCCTTTTGTTGCCACGCTTGGGAGGGCGGCCCCCGTCTTTCCGGCCTTTCGCCGTCCAGGCTTTCCGGCTTGGGCATCCTCGCCATGTGTGGTGCCCGGTGTCGGCCTTGCGCTCCTCTGTTGCGTCTGTGGCGCCGCCTTCGGGTCCTGCTGTGTGGGTGTCTCCTCGGACGGGTGGGTGGCTCTCGCAGGTGCAGTTGGGGCGCCTCGTTAGTCGGACCGTTCGTGCCCGTCGCCCTGTTTGTAGGGTTTCTGCGCACGATGTCAGATCCTTTGCTGCCTCCTTCCGGTTCCTGCCGCGTCGATCCTTACCTGCCTTCGCCTCTGCGGTTTTGTGGGTCTTCTATCAATTCCTTCATCTCTTCCTACCTCTCCGTGTCCAGTGTTCGACCCCCTCGGCTGGTGATTGCTCTCGGGGGTCGTGTTTCCTGGGCTCTGGCGAAGATCCCTGGTCTTCCCCCCCTTGTCCCTCGTTCTTTTCCTTTGTTTTATATGACAAAGGGGGGGGGGGGGGTGTACGGGTTTGCAACACTGAATTGCAAGTTTGGGATTGTATATTGTTCCAGTACATAAGTGTTTTTGCCACATTGAAAATTGTGTTTTGTTCTTGTGTTCAGTGTTTTTGTTGGTTTTTGAAGAAAAGGGATTTTGGGTACAGTACCTTTTTGGTTTCAGACAAGTCTATGTTTTTGCATTACTATGAATGACGGGCATGTGTTAAAACTGTTCTTTTTAGCTACTCCTCAGTTTTTCACTCTTTTATTAGACTCTCTTGTTTAAATTGTGTCTTTGTCATTCATACTTTTGTTTTATGCATTGGTTTTTTTGGTAGGTTGGGCTTGGATGTCCTCCTCCTATTTGTTATGCAGCCTTGACGTTGGATTTGCCAAGACTACTAACAAATTGGGAGGTTTGACGTACCTCCCAACCTACCAAATAGGAAAACCTACTATTTGGTAGTAGTCTTGGAAAATCCAACGTACATAATACCCTCCCTCACGCCGGACCCCTGCCCATCCGCGTTCTTCTGCTGACGTGAGATGTGATAACAAGAGAGGGTCGCTCATGCGCACGTTCGACAGTGATCTGCACATGACGGAACACGGGATGGGCCTTAAGCGGTAACTAAGGTAAACCCCTTTTTCTTCTCTTCTATGCTTTTTTCACCTTCGGTGGTAGTTTTGGTTAATGTACAACGTCTCCTAGAGCAAGATAAGGAGTAGACTCTAGACGTTTTCTTTTTAACCGCGGTTGGAATGACGACATAGCAGTCAAAATAGACAAGTCGTCATTGCAATTAGGTTAATAGCCTTGACGTTGGATTTTCCAAGACTACTACCAAATAGTAGGTTTTCCTATTTGGTAGGTTGGGAGGTACGTCAAACCTCCCAATCTTCAGAGAGACCCATCATCGAACTCTCTGAAGACGGGTTCTACAAAGCCCTAAACATTAAAGAAATAAAGAATTCAAGCTCTGTCTGTGTTTCCCTCTCACCAAACTTAGTATACAATATATATCACACATTCCTAAACTGTATTAAGTATCTAGAGCAAGATGTTGGCAGTAACATGAACTACAAAGGTGAATTTGTTCTTACTATATTGACACTGGGCTACATTTACAATACTAAGCAGAGGGAACTATAATTAGATTAGTAATGAATCATCTAAGAACATAAGTAACCTCATTTATATTACTTTGGTGGAGGTAAACTGTTAGGAAAATATAAGTACTGTACTGTATACATAAAACAACTGAAGAAATATAGTACCGGTAAGTCTGGAAAAAATAATTATTTTGGATGGTACTAGAGTCAGTCAGAGAGGAGGGTCACGTCCGTCGCGGTCCGGGATTTTTCGACTATCCCGCGGGATACTGGTGATTAAACTTTTAAAAAATCACACACAAAAACAAACGTAGTGTCGCGGTCCTGTGAAGTGCAAAATCGAACCGATTGATAAAATATCTGGAGAGATATACGCGTTTTGGAGAAAAAATCCGTTAACTCCTACAGCAGTGCCACGGCGCTGGTCTAGGACAGGCCTAGGGCAGGCCCATAAGGCGGTGGAAAGAAGAAGGGAAAGAAAAAACCGTTACGTCCCAAAGCAGAGTGTTAGCTATATAGTCCTATGAAATCAAACATGGCTATGGGAAAATAGGAAGCCTAAGTTAAAAGTGATAGTGAACATCGTATATCACGTAAATAAACTAGGAAAGTATAATACAGAGAATTAAAGTCAGGGGAACTTTTAACTTTTAGCTTGGGAACAGGACGTATGCTGTAAACAAAATACCCTCGGTGACCGCAAAGACCATAAACACATATATCCCCTCGCTCTCCTGGACACGTCCCCTCCCCTCCCCCTATACGATTTTACCAAAAGTGAAACTTAACCTCGACAGGAAAGGGTACCGACAAAACAAAATCGAAAATAATAACAAACAGAGAAAAACAATATATAAATAAACAAATTAAATCAGTGCAGATTATTTCTCGACCATATCGCAGGTTAGTAGTGACGTTATTGGAGAGAAAGATCTCCCACGCAACCAAATGTGGTGAAAATTCGAACCTGAGCAGTGTTGAATCAAGTTGATAGGTAAAATATGAAAATTAAAATACTATATATAGGTAGCCTGGAAAGTTCGTTATTTTCCTAGAGTGCCGTATATTCCGCTAAACAGTCGACCAAAAACGGGAAAAGTGGTTAGGGCAGTGAGAATTCTGTTTCATAAGATAATTATTGAAAGTGTTACTTAAAGTTACTTAAAGTTTAAACATAACGAGTGTAAACGAGTGGCACTCCCCCCCCCCCCCCCCCCCCCCTCTCTCTCTCTCTCTCTCTCTCCCCCATGTAAGGGTGGGTGGAAAAACAAAAACAAAAAACAAACAAAAATGTTTACCAGAGACAAATGTACAAGTTGTAAGATGAATATACACATGCATAAAGGCACCGCATGTCGGATATGCAAGCAACCATACCACTGGATTTGCATAGGATTGACACCAATAAATGAGGCGTACAATACAAGAGGGAAGAACCTCCATTTCTGCGATAGTTGTTTCGATATCACATGGCAAGTCATACAGACTGTAGAAAATACAGAAGTACAAGATAGACTGAAATATAGCCAAGACATAGCTACCTTTCACAGAAAATGGGGAACTATTGGGGCCTCAGGGCCCATACAAATATCACAACCCACACACGCACACCTTCCCATGATAATGCCCACATTGCCTCCTGCACATCAACACACATCGCCTGCCGAACAACAACCTTTCGCACCCTACATATCCACAAATCCTGCCGCACATCTCCCCACACCTCCCCAGACCCATAAAACACCCACATTAATCCCATCTATGGCCATTGACCACCCTACTGCTGTTGATCAAATACAATTGCAGAATGAACGTAGGATGCAACAAGCCCCCATATCAGGCTCCCCTTCCACATCGTCTCCCCCCTCACCACTGCCACCTGCCCACCTACAACCGACCCGTAACTCCACCCCCCTGCAGGCCTCACCCACCCATACACCAAGCCCACTATCACCCACAACCACACTTAGCTCACCACATAACCCCTTGCAGCCCCAGCCACACCTACTGGGGTTGTCTACACCAGTGTGCAGATACTATCTGGAAACAAGGTGCTACTTTGGTCAAAAGGGCGAATATAATGGGAATTCATGTAGATTTGCTCATCCCAAAATTTGCAACAACATAACCAGTCATGGAAAATGTAGATTTGGTGAAACCTGCAAATACCACCACCCATCCCTTTGCAAGACATCACTTGAGAACAAGACCTGCTACAATATGAAATGCCCAGCTTTTCATATTAAAGGGACTTGGAGATATGCTAGACCTAACACGAATGGTAGCCCAAAAAACTCTCTAGCTATGCGAGGACGAGACAGAGGAAAAAGGCAAGGAGGGAAAGGGCAAATGAAGATGAAGAGACTGAGGGAGATGGAAGAGCACATAGAACACCTCGAGCACCTCCTGGCCTCCCAAGAGTGGCCAATACATTCCGAAGACTATTAGGTACACATAGTACTCCAAACAATCCCTCCCCAATCTTGTTTGCAAATATCCAAGGCCTAAAAAATAGAACCACGAACAAAGTACCATTTATTAGGGGCCTGCTAGAAGAAGGAAACGCTATATTTGCGGCTCTCCCAGAAACTCGCATTAAAGATCAGGAAGATAGTGAGGTATGGATTCCTGGTTACAACCTACATAGGGCGGACAGAACGCATAGATCACATGGAGGTGTAGCCTTGTACATACATGACTCACTGATATGTACTGAATTCCTAAATAACAGTAATGAAGTGGTGGAAATACTTGGGAGTTAAAATAGAATCCCTAAATTTAGCAGTTATTGTTACATACAGGCCTCCAGACTCATCCCGAGAAGAATTCAAAACCCAGCTCAACAAAATAAAATCAGAAGTGGAAACCCTGGGGAACCCAACACCAAATATTATATGGCTAGGAGACTTTAACCTACCAAACATTAAATGGAGACAACTAGAAAACCAGTTAGTGGCAAATAACACCGGAGAAGCAAATACTAATACGAGAGAGCTTTTTGAACTTTGTGATTTTTTTAGTCTTACCCAACATATTGCTGAACCCACACGGGAAAACAATATCTTAGACCTGGTCTTCACTAACAACGACTCTCTAGTACACAGCATTAACATATCGGACACAACATACTCAGATCATAAATTAATTGAGATCAAAACAACCTTAGAAAGTGTACAGACAACCTCAGAATCGAGAACAAAAACCGGCCCCTTCAGTAAATTTAACTTCAATAACAAAAACATTAGGTGGGAAGAGGTAAATCAAGAAATGGAGGAAATAGACTGGGAAGATTTAATGGATAACCTGACACCAGCAGAATGTCTAGTCTTAATAACAGAAACCATGACCCAAATCTGTAGCCACCATATACCTGCAAGACAAACAAAACGAAGAAGCAAACAAGATCGGGAAAGGAGGAGGCTGTATAGAAGAAGAAAATTACTCACACAAAGACGCACACATCAAAATCTACAGGATAGGCAAAAGGTCGAAATAGATAGAGAAATTGTGGAAATTGAACAAAGGCTAAGAATATCATATGAACTACAACATATGGAAGAGGAGAGGAAAGCTATTGCAGGTATAAAGGAAAATTCCAAATACTTCTTTTCATACGCCAAACAAAAGGCTAAAACAACATCAAACATCGGCCCACTGAGCAAAGGGGACGGCTCTTTCACAGGGGACAAAAAGGAAATGAGCGAACTCTTAAGCAGGCAGTATGAAATGGCATTCAGTGAGCCTGATGAAACAAAAGTCATCAGAGACCAAAATATATTTTTCATTGAAACCTCCCCCATGGAAACCCCCCAGATGCTGGATATTGATTTCGGTCCAAAAGACATAGAAGAGGCCATTTCCAACATGCCATCCCACTCGGCACCAGGCCCGGACTCATGGAAATCGATCCTAATGAAAAAATGTAAGGAAAACCTCTCAAAACCCCTGGCTATAATGTGGAGAAGGAGTCTAGACACTGGTGACATACCAGATAGCTTGAAAAACGCAATAATTGCCCCACTGCATAAAGGAGGGAGTAAAGCACTACCAAAAAACTACCGCCCGGTAGCTCTAACCTCTCACATCATTAAAGTTTTCAAGCGAGTCCTGCGAAGCAAAATTTCAACATTCATGGAGACAAATGAACTACACAACACCGGTCAACATGGGTTCAGAGCGGGAAGATCATGTCTCTCACAACTTTTGGAACACTATGACAAAATTCTTAAAGCGCTAGAAGAAAAGAAAAACGTGGATGTCATTTACACCGATTTTGCTAAGGCATTTGATAAATGTGACCATGGTATAATAGCCCACAAACTGAAAGCAAAAGGTATAACTGGGAAAATCGGACGGTGGATATACAATTTCCTCGTAAACCGAAAACAATCGGTAGCAGTAAACCAAGTCACTTCTGAGCCTTCGGATGTCAAAAGCTCAGTGCCCCAAGGAACAGTGCTAGCGCCCCTTCTGTTCCTCATACTAATTTGCGACATAGATACCAACACCAGACACAGTACGGTGTCGTCTTTTGCTGATGACACAAAATTAAGCAAGATAGTAAACACACAAGAGGACACGGGCCGACTGCAGGAAGACATGAATGTAGTGTTCCAGTGGACCAGGGAAAACAACATGCAATTCAATGAGGAAAAATTCCAATTAATACGGTACGGAGATAATAATGGTGTTAAAGAAATTACAAATTACTTAACAGAATCTAACCACATAATAGAACGGAAAGACAGTGTCAAAGACCTTGGGGTATTAATGTCTGAAAATATGGGTTTCAAAGTACATAACCAGGTCAAAGTGGCGGCTGCGAAACGTCTAACGGGTTGGATTCTGCGTACTTTTAAAACACGCGGTGAATTGCCTATGATAACGCTCTTCAAATCTCTAGTGCTACCGCGGCTTGAATACTGTAGCGTATTAACATCCCCATACAAAGCAGGTGAAATAAATGACGTAGAGAGTGTACAAAGAAATTTCACTTCGCATATAAGTTCGATAAAACATCTACACTATTGGGAGCGTTTAAGAGCACTGAATCTGTACTCACTGGAACGTAGAAGAGAACGTTACCTAATAATATACACATGGAAAATCGCAGAGGGTTTAGTACCAAACCTACATACTCCGATAGTCATGAAATTCAGTGATAGGAGAGGCTGGGAATGCGAAATCCCCCGGATGAATAACAGGGGTGCTATGGGCTCTCTGCGAGAGGGCTGGTTATCACACAGAGGCCCACGTCTCTTCAACAAACTCCCACGGCGAGTAAGAGACATAAGGGGCATCTCGTTAGACAACTTCAAGAGAGCCCTAGATGTCGAACTGCAAAAAGTGCCAGACGAGCCCATCCTCGCAAGGGAGCGAGCTGTCGCTTCAAACAGTCTACTGCACCAAATCACCACCCATAACGAGGGGCGTCGCGCTCCTTGGTGCCGCTAGAAGAGCGGCGAACACATCCAAAGGTAAGGTAAGGATCTTTGGTTTTGGAAATTAAAATTTGGAAAGATTCTAAGAATCAAAATATTTATCAACTTTCTGACTCACTTCAGTTCACTGGATTCCAAGAGTAATTCAGAGGATTGTTCTCAGGCAGCATGGTGTGTGGGGGCTACGGGGAAATATTTAATGTATTTTCTATACTCTCCTCCTACTCCTAGTACTGCAGTCCTGTAATCTAACATCTGATAACTTGGATATTTCAAGTCCAGAATCTGATAAGGACCAATTTAATGTCCCTTATATGCTAAAAACTTAATTTGTCCATATAACCTGTGTGCTTTGTTGAAATAATGAACTAAATATTTTCAAGTCTTTTCATACAATTTCTGTTTCTATGCCAATTTTGAAAATTGTATAGGATAAATATGGGTAACTCAGAGCTTATTTCTGTAGTTTTGTTTAATGCCATCCAGTAACCTGGCACATTTGATAATTTGGCATGGCCTCTGGCTGTTGCTTTCTGGATTACAGGACATTTACTGTACAGTACTGTACATGAGATGACTACAGAATGTCATTAGAAGTGGTAGAGGTTAATAGGAGTCTAACTGTCCATATTTATAAGCTCTTGCTGTAATAATAAAATAATAACAAAAAGACAATGGGAGAGAGTACAAGTCTATGATATAACTGGAACATCATTACCAGCAACAAACAAAACAAAAAGAGCTCCATAATGTGAAAGTGGAACATTTGGAGTGAAGCCTGTGGTCACCCCAAGGCTGCTGGAACGGCCTCCTGTCTCTTACAAGGTTGGTGCTGGGAACATCACCATGATAGGAGGAAAACTAGGTCATGTGTGTGTAGCATATAATTTTCTTCTTATCTTCCCCTAACCTCTTTCATTATGCTAAAATAAAATGCCCTCCAACCCCATTCAAGTTAAATTTGAAATTTTTTGGTAGAAATGTTTCCCAGCCAAGGCTGACTTCTCTAAGTTGCAGGCTTGTTATCACTTGCCAAGAAAAGATTGACAGCTGAATAGGGTGAAATGTTTTATAATTGCCAAGATAATGGGTAAAACAAATGAGTCCAAAAGCTAACCTTCACGAGGTGTGACATAGTCAGTAGAGCGTCAGCTGCTGATCAAAGGGTCGGCGGATTGAGCCTGCACTGTCAAAATGTTATTGGAAGATGTCAAGCTCAGGCAACTTTACCTAGCGATTCGTAACAAATGCCAAATTTTCATGGCCACCCCTTCTCGGGAATTACGGCGTCTGCCCCCCCCCCCCCCCCCCCCCCTACGGCGTCTGCCCCCCCCCCCCCCTAATTTAATAAATATACAACAGATATAATATTAGAACTTCTTTATACAGTATGTTAATATGGATTAAAGTGTGTCCAAATACACCATACAGTACAAGCTACAAAACTGGATACAGTATGCTAAATTAGCCAATTCGCATGCTGTGGTTCAATTACTATTAAAAATATACTGACAAAAAACTAGTCAAGTAACAATAATGAATTTATTATCCATATGTATGGATAAAGTACATTCTATCACTAACTCAACTCATTTTTGTGAGTTTATATTATCGATATTGCGTACTACTCGGACCACTACTTACAAATTACTGTAGCTAATCTGCTCTCTGTGGCTGATTCACTACGACACATGGAGAAATAGGGTGGGAGGGAAACACAGAAGAGAGCTTAAATTGTTGATTTATTTTACATTTTGTAGCTAGACAGAACCTATCTTCAGAGAGACCCATCATCGAACTCTCTGAAGACGGGTTCTACAAAGCCCTAAACATTAAAGAAATAAAGAATTCAAGCTCTGTCTGTGTTTCCCTCTCACCAAACTTAGTATACAATATATATCACACATTCCTAAACTGTATTAAGTATCTAGAGCAAGATGTTGGCAGTAACATGAACTACAAAGGTGAATTTGTTCTTACTATATTGACACTGGGCTACATTTACAATACTAAGCAGAGGGAACTATAATTAGATTAGTAATGAATCATCTAAGAACATAAGTAACCTCATTTATATTACTTTGGTGGAGGTAAACTGTTTGGAAAATATAAGTACTGTACTGTATACATAAAACAACTGAAGAAATATAGTACCGGTAAGTCTGGAAAAAGTATTATTTTGGATCTTTGGTTTTGGAAATTAAAATTTGGAAAGATTCTAAGAATCAAAATATTTATCAACTTTCTGACTCACTTCAGTTCACTGGATTCCAAGAGTAATTCAGAGGATTGTTCTCAGGCAGCATGGTGTGTGGGGGCTATGGGGAAATATTTAGTGTATTTTCTATACTCTCCTCCTACTCCTAGTACTGTAGTCCTGTAATCTAACATCTGATAACTTGGATATTTCAAGTACAGAATCTGATAAGGACCAATTTAATGTCCCTTATATGCTAAAAACTTAATTTGTCCATAT